>JASAMV010004156.1:0-11023 GCA_030248065.1 Rhynchonema sp. JSB1_4
TAACAGTCTCAGTGGAAAATTATTGTCTGTGGTCTCAAACCAAAACCACACACCATGTGTACCATCATCGAATGCTCCCTAATGTTTCAAGGCGCCTATCAGCAACACACCCAGTGCAACGCCAAGCTTGGCAGATGTTTCTGTGTGCATCCAACGACAGGCCTGGAGATCGAAGGCACAAGACGGCCGTTTGCTGACGGCCTGCCCGACTGCCACGTCAGCTTCTTAATTGAATTGCCAGGTCGCGACTGCCGTTTGACTCTGCCGTTGAATTTATTAGTAGTGGTGCTATTGGGATCTTTTTTTACCCCACTTCTTAATGAGACAAAAACTCTCCAAAATCCAAAATACTCATATCTTGCTCCTAAGCAAGGCTATACACAAAGTAGGAACCATGACCAAGTTTACGATCAACGATCATACCTAATAGCAAATCAGATGGATCAGAATTCAGGCCAAAAATATATTATTAAATGAAAAAGTGTACCTCGCACGCAGGTGACCCCAACAAGAATTCTTGACGACGACAACAAAGTGTCAACATTGCTGCCCCACTGGTCAATTTGTGTCATGTTTTGGACAACGTCGGCAAGTCAGCATGGCAACTCAGCACGGGGCAATACTTGGACAGTTTGTGCCGAAGTGTGAACCAAAAGGTAAGAATTGGAGATTTTTCAAGCCACTCTGCTATAGTTCTTTCATAGAATTTGCATAAATATCTGAAACGCGTGCTTTACTTCCGATCTAACATTAACCTTTCAATTTCAGGCACCTTCAGTCCTAAGCAATGTCGCGGAATCGCGTGTTGGTGCGTCGATACGCAGACAGGAGTTGAGGTTCGTGTAGGTATCATTGTTCTGATAAAAAGGTTGAAATTCGGTTTTTAGATGGTCGTCGTCCTTCTCATTGACATGATGCGAATACGGCATCTTTGCTTTCATCCAGTATTGATAACGCTGCACATCAGAACAGGACATCAGCGGCAAAATACTGTGCAACATTTCAACGTTTGACTACAGTATAAAGAGAGTTGACTGCCAGTCGGTGAGTAATAGAGTTGCAGATTCCATTTATCCGCATCGTCTACCGAATTCGGCGAATCGGTCAACTGCGCTGGTCTGCGGCAAACTGCTGCCGCTGGCTTATCAAGGCCCGGAAATCAGGAAATAATTCTCGGTTCTGCCTGAGCTTGGAACTCAGTTCATCATTAAATCAGCTTGGCCTCAGCACTTGCGCGCAACAACGATGTAGATTACTGTTAAATAACGAGTGAAACATCAACCAATCTGGCGACTGGCTTCGTGCCGACCTGCACGGCTGATGGTTTGTTGATGAACTATGTACACAGTTTTTTATTGTTGTTGTTACATGATGGGTTATCAGAGAAAATCAGAAAATAAAAATTTCCGGAAGATTCACACGGAACTTTGGTTTCAACAATTCAGGTGCTGAAAAAAAATTTAAGTTTTGTGTCCGAAAGATGCGTGTACAAAGGTCGACTACCCAAACGGCAATCATGTGCAAAACGTCCTCGCAAAAACGAAACTTCTCTGAAAAGGTTGAATCTTCCGTGGTCGGCCACAGGAAACGATGGAAACATATTACAAATTTACCACATATCTACTGCAGCGCTTATCCTTGCATCAGGTCTGTACAGTGCCACTCAGTGTAACGGTCATCTATTCGAGTGCTGGTGCGTGAATCGACTGTCGGGTCACGAGATCGCGATGACACGAGCGCGCTTCCTGAAACCGAACTGTCAAGAACGTTTTGGCGGAAGCAAGATGGTGCGAACGAGTCAGTTGACTGGTTTTGAGTTTATTCGGCATCTTTTGGTGCCCGAAATCGGATCGATTGATGAAAACAGGGAGAAATCAGGTCGGTTGTCAAAGTGGGAACTGGTGAGTGAATTTTACACATTTCACATAGTGTAACGTTCGCACTGACGAGCGGCTGGTGCACCTTCCGTCTTCAACAGTAGATCGAATTTGATAACCGAAAACACGCTGCAAAATTCAAAATTTTGTATAATTATTAGACAATGAACACGTCAGGAGCAATAAGAACGCTTTCAGACAGGCCGATAAAATGAAACGACCATGCGTTTGTTGCTGCTGTTTTAATTTATTTGTACCGATGGTCTTTTTGTCAGGTTCGATGCCAAGACGCACAGTGAACTGTAGTTATCTGAATACCAATGATTGGCTCGCAAGCTCATATGAATGTTTGCCTCAAAACGTGAATGCGCTGGAGAACAAATCGACTTCAAGCTTGACAGTGCACGTCAAAGTCCGTCCATCGACCTGCACAGCACAACGTCAACGATCACGGCTGTCGAATGCCGCATTCGTGCCGTTCTGCAATCCAGATGGTAACGTCGTTCATACAGTTAATGCCTCAGCTTGATGCCTTGAACCCGGTATACTGACAGGCAGAGTCAGGGTGCTTGACACCGTCACCTCTGCGTGTGGTTGATTTTCTCAACAGAAAGCTACGTATCTGCCGTGCGCACAAGTTGTATAATAGGTACATTTGTACTTATACCTTGTCGGGGGGTTGGGTTATACACAACACGACTGCGTCACACATTATACTACGCATCCGCAGATCCGAACCCGGAAATAACCACATGTATAAGGGCCAGATTCTGGAAGTTCAATATTGCATGCAGGTTACTGCGTCTTGTCCGGAGTTATAGCGCAGAACTTTCCCCTGTCTGCTCTAAAATTGGTATGATCCACACCTAATGGACCGCGACAGAATTCGTTTGACCTACTGTATTTCCAGGTTCATTCAGCGCTATCCAATGTCAGCCACCCAACGGCCAATGCTGGTGTGTGGACACGACCACAGGGCTGGAAATGCCAGGTACACGGCACCAAACTGGATATCGTGACATCAACAGCTGCATTGGGCAGATTACACGACTGGAAACTGCGCCCAGTCTGCGACCGGCTGCAGATCAGAGTCACCAACAGCCGGCTGATGTTTCAAATGCTGAAGTTGTGGGGACGAGAAACAACAGCGCGTGTGAACAACAGCGACAACTGACAGACTCCAATGGAATGCGATTCGTGCCGATCTGCATGCACGACGGTGAGGGGGACTTGGCGTGGTTTTAGGTTGATTTTGTCATCCACACTCTTTTTCTCAATTTTTGTTCTCACGGCACCCGTCATTTTCGGTCGCAGAACTGGAAGTGTCAAAAGCTCGGTCGATTGCTCAAATGTGAGAAAATTCGGTGTCAACCAGTGTGAAACGAATGTGAACTGGTTACTCTGAAATATGCATTTTCCGGTCGGTGCTTGTCGACCCATTACATGTAGCTCCAGCCAAGTTCAATGTCACACACAGGTCGCTTCGCCTCAACCCAATGTTACACACGGACAGGGGAGTGCTGGTGCGTCAACCAAGCCACCGGTCAAGAGATCGCTGGCACTCGGACCAGATTTCACAAACCGAATTGTGCGCTGAGAACTTCCGGTGAGTCGTTGAATTCCTGAAAGTAAGAGAATTCGGACTTCTGTCCAGAAAGCCTATTCATTTTCAGTTGAAGGCACGTTTTTCGGCAAGACAGTAATTGATACCAACAATCTACAATTGGGCGTGTCAAATGGTTTGGTTCGAGCCACTTCGACGAAAAAGACCACCAAAACAGGTGTGTGTTACCTTGACTGAAAATTTGAAAACACATATTTGTAGTTTGCGGCAAATTTGTGTGATATGTTTTTTCAATTTTTTTCAGCCCCGATTGGTGCGTGCGCACGGCAGGCGGCGAGTCTGCTGAATTTGACTGACGCTTTTGTGCCCACCTGTACAAGTGATGGTTAGACATTGCCAACGAATGATTTTTTATTGTGTTAGGCACTAACCGCGCGAACAAAGAACAAAAAAACCAGAAAAAAAAAAAAAAAAAAACCACCGAAAAAAAAACAAAAAAAAAAACCCCAAAAAAAAAAAAAAACCCCCCCCCCCCCCCCCCCAGAAAACAAACAACACGAAACCAACCAACACAAACCACAAAACAATTCGTCTGACACCAATAAGTGAAAGATAGTCCCGGGACCCAATTTGTCGTTTATTCCCAATACCAATGCCACTCACTATATATAGATGAAACTAGGAAATAGGAAAACTTGGAAATGAATTTTGAATGTATTGAATACAAATGGAGGGAGTTTTTTAGCCGTTTGACATTCTAATAATCATGATATGGTCTTGTCAACGCAGGGAACTTTGCGCCGAAACAATGCCACGAACCATTAGGTGCGTGCTGGTGTGTGAATGCAAAGTCGGGCATTGAGACTCTGGGCACTCGAACACAAATGCGGTCGATTATTGATGAAAGGGATCGGTTACAATGCACTTAGGGTGGCGGTTAATTATCGGTTGTGGGTAAGGGTGCCTTTCTGCTATCAGGGTAACTTCCAAGATAAGCGAAACACTATGTTGCAATCAGGTATAAACCATTAGCGAGAAGTATATACGATACCTCTGTCAGGGTTGGGCAAAAAACGTTTTTTTTTCAAAAAATCGTTTTTAAAAAAAAACGTTTTTTTAAAAAAACGTTTTTTTAAAACGCCCTGATGACCAAAATATGCCCCCAAAAAAATTGGAAAACGCTCATGTTGGGAAGAAAACGTGGTTAAATGAAGTAATTCTATGTGTTTTGAGGCAAAATAAACGAGTTACAACCCTTTTCTAGCGAGGTGTTAAGATTCCATATCAGACCCCCATCATGGGACCAACTTTGGCCGGGGTCATCACTCAAAGTCAAACTCCGTATATCGACGTATCTCGACAAAGTAAAAATTGGTCGCAATTTTTTTGAAAAAAATGGGACAAAAAATTGATTTTCCTTGATAATCAGGAATGATAACCTTGAAAAATCAGGGAAAATCAAGGAAATTCAGGGTTTAAAAAAACGAAAAACGACCCAGGCGGTTGTTTTTAAAAAAACGTCGTTTTTTTAAAGAAAAAACGCCGTCGTTTTTTTGCCCAACCCTGACCTCTGTGGCTATATTCGGAAGATGGCTATGGGGCTCTATTTTGGAATAAAAGTAATCTTGAAAATCCAATATACCACCTACTACCGAATAGGGCCCCTGGGGCCGTTAGAGATAGGAAAACTCCGGTAACGAGATGTCTCTATGCTATGTCCTGACAGCTGCCTAAGGTTCAAAATTCAACTTTTCTGTTGATATCGCACAATAAAAAATGTTCATTCAAACTGTGAACCGAAATCATTTATTTAAATGCTGAAACTGAATTCGAAACTGACAAAATGTGCGACAGCCTTTTGCGGATAAGTCAATTAAAGTTACCATACAAATAGATTCGCACTGTGCAACTGCCTTCTGTCAAAAAAAAATTTGGTGCAGCACATTCATCATTATTATTATCGTTAACAGCGAACTTTATGACCACAAAAGACTCAACAATGATTATGATCAACTATGAACAAAAGACACAACTCCGATGAATTATACAATTACAGAACCAGTTGTACAAAAAATTAAAGCGACACCAATGGTATTACAACAGTTCCGAAGAAGTGGAAAAAATTTAATTTTGGTACAACTTGAAGCGCATTTTCATACAAATGCACAATAGAGGGACTCAAATACAAAAAATTCCAAGAAATGCTAACTTTAGTGTTAAGGTTAAGGTAATCCGTTTCTGTGGACCGGGCCCAGCTCCATCCAATTGGGATCCTCCAGTCCAATCCAGAGCGTGAACCATCCAGAGGACATTAGATGAGGGAAAACCGCTCCTCCTCCACCGATGTTTTCTTTTCTATTTTTTTCATTGGGTTGACGTGACTGACGACGATTAGGAGATAAAAATCTTTGGAAAATCATCCAGGTCCCTTGATCATCAGGTTTAACCGTTACACGCAGCTGGCTGTGTGTGCATTAATTAATACACGTGTGTGTATTAGACAGCAGCAGCGCTAGATATAAGTAGCAGCGGCTAGACGTAAGTATGTGTGGGCTCGCTAGCTCAGCGGTGAAGGCGTTGGACTCGTGCCTGCGGGACCGCTGGTTCGAGTCCCGCCGGCGCCGGTGAATGTTTTTGTTTTTTTTGCTTTTTTGGTTAAAACTAATTTACACATGAACAAAATGATGAGAAATAGTGTTTATAACAGTGAAATCGGGGTTGGGATGTCAAAACATAGCAGAGGTCGCAATCGGGCCGGGTTTGGCCGGCCCGGCCCGGCCCGAGCCCCCAAATCTCCGGCCCGGCCCGGCCCGGCCCGACCCGTACCCCCAAATCTCCGGCCCGGCCCGGCCCGAACCCCCAAATCTCCGGCCCGGCCCGGCCCGGCCCGGCCCGAATTTTTTGGCTCAGATTTTAACCCAATTTTTGTCATAATTTTTACGATTTTTTGAACCTATTTTTTGGTTGAAAACAACGGTATTGCAGGGGGTGGGGGTCCCCCCTAGGTACAGTAGGTAGGTAGGTTGACGCTCCATCCTGGTACACTAGGTAGGTCGCCGCCCGGCGGCTAGTACAGTAAGTTGCGATTTTTGGCTCAAAATGGAATATAAAATCGGTACTTTTCACTCCAAATAGGCGATAAATCGCCGCGCTACGCGCGAAATTAGCGTTTTAGAGCATATTTTCTTCAAAATTTCGACCGAAAAAATTTTGTTCCCCCTTAGCCCGGCCGGTACAGTAGGTAGGTTGCCGTCCCACATTTTTGGTGGTACTGTAGGTTGCCGCCCCGCCTGGGTAGCTACACCACTGGTTGAAAATACATTGTTTTCCATGAAATGGTCGTCAGATAGAGACAATACTGATCACTTACTTGCCGAATCCGTCAGAAATTTTGGTATTTTTGACAAAAAAAATCCCTACTTTTTCAATAAAATAAGTCACTTCAGAAGCTTCGGGCCGGGGTGCCCGGCCCGGCCGGGCCCGACCCTCCAAATCTCCGGCCCGGCCCGGCCCGCCCCCCGAGCCAAAAGCCCAAAATCGCGGCCCGGCCCGGCCCGGCCCGGCCCGGCCCGGCCCGGCCCGACGTCGGGCCGGCCCGATTGCGACCTCTGAAACATAGCCATCATTTTTTGTTTGTTTTCTTGAGCTTAGCCTTAGGCTTGGGCTTAGGCTTTGGCTTAGGCTTAGGCCTAGGCTTAGGCTTAGGCTTAGGCCTACGCCTAGGCTTCTTGGGCTTGGGCTTAAACGTAATCTGAAGCGGCTGGCCTCAAAACGCCGTTTTCTGCCTTTTATAGGCGTGGATGATTTTCCAAAGATTTTTAACTCCTCTTTGGGGGGGTTACCCCCCTCTCAGTACTTACCTACCACAAAACCCGAGGGGGGGGGTTGAGTACTTACCTCTCACAACTCCAAATCATACCTCTCAGCTCTCACAAGCAATTTTATACCTTTTTAAGGCAAAAATCGGTGTTTTTCGACCTTATTTTCCCAAAAATCGCGCGCCCCGCGCGCAAACCCACCCATAATACCTATTTTTAGGCGATTTTCGGCGAAAATTTTGAAAAAGTACTATTTTTACCTCAATTTTTGGCCAAAATTGTATCACAAAAACGGTGTTTTTTCGCCTTTTTGGGTGACCAAAATCATACCTCTCACGCTTCCGGTCCCAACCCCGCATCATACTTACCTCCAGTGTAGTTCCTGGGGGGGAGGGGGGGACCCCCCCCTCGGGTACGTCTGTTCCCCCTCCGAGGTACGCCTGCCCCACTGTTCCCCCTCCGGGTACGTCTGCTCCCCCAATTTTTTCCTAAAATGGGCAAATTTAGGCCTAAAATAGGCATTTTTAGGCCAAAAATAGGTAAACTTTAGGTGAAACCTCCAAAAAACGCCAAAATACCCTTTTTATAGGGGATTTTTCGCAAAAGAAAGCAAAAAAAGTCCAATTTTTCGACCTCAAAAAATGACTTTTTTCCGTCCCCCCCCAAATTGGGACTTCCCTCCCCCCTTCCCCCCCAGGTAGGTACGTCTGTTCCCCCTCCGAAAATAGTGGAGGGTACGTCTGTTCCCCCTCCGGACCAGGAACTACACTGCTTACCTCCCACACATGGGCCTGCCACTACACTGGTTACCAGTGCTGTGGCTACTTTTGCGGGGCGGGTAGGGTACATAGGTGGAAAAAATCTTTGCGGGTAGGGTACCAGGGCGGGGCGGGTAGGGGGGTAGGCAGTGTAGTGGCAGGCCCATGTGTGGGAGGTAAGTATGATGCGGGGTTGGGACCGGAAGCGTGAGAGGTATGATTTTGGTCACCCAAAAAGGCGAAAAAACACCGTTTTTGTGATACAATTTTGGCCAAAAATTGAGGTAAAAATAGTACTTTTTCAAAATTTTCGCCGAAAATCGCCTAAAAATAGGTATTATGGGTGGGTTTGCGCGCGGAGCGCGCGATTTTTGCGAAAATAAGGTCGAAAAACACCGATTTTTGCCTTAAAAAGGTATAAAATTGCTTGTGAGAGGTATGATTTGGAGTTGTGAGAGGTAAGTACTCAACCCCCCCCAACCCCCCTCGGGTTTTGTGGTAGGTAAGTACTGAGAGGGGGGGGGGGGGGGCCCCCCCCCCCCCCCCCCCCCCCCCCACCCCCAGCCACTACTATGGGGGTAGGGTACCAGAGCGGGGCGGGTAGGGGGGTAGCGTACCAGGCCGGGGCGGGTAGGGTACCATTGGGGGGGGGACCCCCCCCCACCCCCCCCCCCAGCCACAGCACTGGGGGTTACCCCCTCTGAGTACTTACCTAGCACAAAACCCGAGGGGGGTTGAGTACTTACTTACTTCTCACAACTCCAAATCATACCTCTCTCTCACAAGCAATTTTATACCTTTTTAAGGCAAAAATCGGTATTTTTCGACCTTATTTTCCCAAAAATCGCGCACGCACCCACAATACCTATTTTTAGGCGATTTTCGGCGAAAATTTGGAAAAAGCACTATTTTTGCCTCATTTTTTGGGAACGCTTAGTGTGGACCGCTGATCGTAGGTTTTAGCTACGGTAGATTCAACACGTCAACATAGCTACCGTAACCTGTTGCCGATAGCGGTCTAATGCGCGGTTACAGCCAGCGGATAATTCCCACTACCGTAACCCAAACCTACGATCAGCGGTCCAGCGGTCCACACTAAGCGGCCCCCATTTTTTGGCCAAAATTGTATCACAAAAACGGTGTTTTTTTCGCCTTTTTGGGTGACGACCAAAATCATACCTCTCACGCTTCCGGTCCCAGCCCCGCATCATACTTACCTCTCACACATGGGCCTGCCACTACACTGCCCTAAAATAGAGCCCCCCATAATAGAGCCCCCAAAAATACAGCCCCCTAAAAGGGGTCAGTAAAAAAATAGAGCCCCCCAACTTGGAATTTCCCGCTTGGGGGTCGTAAAGAGTC
The DNA here is from genome assembly GCA_030248065.1 of Rhynchonema sp. JSB1_4. Taxonomy (NCBI): domain Eukaryota; kingdom Metazoa; phylum Nematoda; class Chromadorea; order Monhysterida; family Xyalidae; genus Rhynchonema; species Rhynchonema sp. JSB1_4. Next base: position 9,380 of record JASAMV010004156.1, read on the forward strand.
AAGTTCTTGTATTAGACACTTTCGCGAGAATTCAATTTTTGTGGGTTAAAATGTGCACAAATCGCGCGGAGCGCGCAAGTTTTTGCACTTTCAGTCGATTTATTTTTGACCCGATTTCTGGCCACCAAAAACTTTACTTTTGGGGTGAATTTTTGGAAAAATTAGGGGAGATACCGTACCAGAGAGGAGGAGATACTCAAACTCAACTCAACTATTGCGGGAGGGAGGCGGAGCGCACGATTTTTGGTGTTTTGAGGTCCAGTGTAGTTCCTGGTCCGGAGGGGGAACAGGCGGTACCCCCTTTTTTCGGAGGGGGAGCAGACGTACCCACCTGGGCAGTGTTGGAGGTGGGGGGGTTTGGGGGGTGGTAGCCCCCCCCAGTACAGTAGGTATCCCCCTCGCCTGGTACAGTAGGTATCCCCCCCGATGTTTGGCATGGTACAGTAGGTATCCCCCCGATTTTCACCCCGGTACAGTAGGTATCCCCCCCGGTAGTTCCTGGGGGGCACTGTAGTGGCTGGGGGGGATGGGGGATTCCCAAGGGGTATCTATCTCGAGTCAACCCTTTGGGGGGGATGGGGGGAAGGGTATCTATCTCGAGCCGACCCCAAAGGCAAAGGGTATCTCCAGTAAGTAGATTTATGGTTTTCAAAGGCAAAAATAAGTGTTTTTCGATCTCGGGACCCCCAAAAATCGCGCGCGCGCAAACACCCAAAAATGGTCATTTTAGGCCAATTTTCGGCAAAAATGTCAAAAAATACCCATTTTTAGGCCAATTTTGCAGTAAAATTGCATGCAAAAAAACGGCCTTTTTTCGCCTTTTGACGGACCATAGGGGTATCTTGGGTAGCCTCTGGGGGTATCTCGAGTAAGTCCGAAACCTTCCCCCCCCCTAGGGTATCTTGGGTCGATTGGCCTGCCACCACACTGCTGGGGGGGAGGGGGGTCCCCCCTCGGGTACGTCTGTTCCCCCTCCATGGTACGCCTGCCCCACTGTTCCCCCTCCGGGTACGTCTGCTCCCCCAATTTTTACCTAAAATAGGCAAATTTTGGCCTAAAATAGGCATTTTTAGGCATAAAATGAGTGATTTTAAGACCAATGTCGTCAAATATCGCCAAAATACCTTTTTTATTGAGATTTTTTCCCTAAAAGGGGCAAAAATGAGCCCAATTTTCGACCTCAAAAAATGACTTTTCTCCAAATTTGGATCCTCCCCCCCTTCCGGGTCCCTGCCCCCCTTCCCAGTGTAGTGGCAGGCCCATGTGTGGGAGGTAAGTATGATGCGGGGTTGGGACCGGAAGCGTGAGAGGTATGATTTTGGTCACCCAAAAAGGCGAAAAAACACCGTTTTTGTGATACAATTTTGGCCAAAAATTGAGGTAAAAATAGTACTTTTTCAAAATTTTCGCCGAAAATCGCCTAAAAATAGGTATTATGGGTGGGTTTGCGCGCGATTTTTGGGAAAATAAGGTCGAAAAACACCGATTTTTGCCTTAAAAAGGTATAAAATTGCTTGTGAGAGGTATGATTTGGAGTTGTGAGAGGTAAGTACTCAACCCCCCCAACCCCCCCTCGGGTTTTGTGGTAGGTAAGTACCGAGAGGGGGGTAACCCCCCCCCCCACACCCCCCCTTTACTGTACTC
>JASAMV010004157.1:0-20667 GCA_030248065.1 Rhynchonema sp. JSB1_4
TGGGCGCCATGTTGGAACAAGTAAACGATCAAAGGGGTGAACGCAAAGAAGTGTCCTTGATGAGTCGAACATTGACAAAGCCGAACGAAAATACAGTGTTACGGAATTGGAAGCCGTTGCCGTGTATATTTGCGTCTATCTAAAGTTCTCACGTGTACGTTTATGGCGAGAAGATCGTCATTTTCACGAATCATCTGCTACTGATTGCGTTGTTCAACAAAACCAATCCAGAAGCCCAATTGTACCGATGGACGTTGTTGCTGTAAACAACACGATGTGGAGTTGAAGTATGTGAAAGGCAAATGGAACATTGTTGCCGATGTTTTGTCCAGGAATCCGATACCCTGGGAAGCCGAGCAGTGAAGATGAATGCAAAGAAACCTGGAGGGTACTCACCATTGCAAACAGATCGATGAGTAACAAAATGACGGAAGAATCGGAGGTTGGGTTCAAAACGACGGTTGAAGACAAGGAGATGCAACAGCGGATTATTGAACGGCATCACAAGGGTTCATTTGCAGGACATGCAAGCTGGCTGAAAACAGTACAGCGCATTCAGCCGTTTTACAGTTGGCCAACTTTGACTGCGGATGTCAAGGATTACTGCGCTCGTTGTCATGAATGTCAACGACGTGATATGAGCTCAAAGAAACTGCCATATTCATGTCGACCACCCCCGAAAGAGCCATTCATGCGTTGGCACATTGATTTCTCACCGTTCACCGCGTAAGGTTCGAAACGTTATGTGATTGCTGGAATCGATGCAATGTCACGAAAATTACAAGCATTGCCATGTCAAACCAACGATGCCAAATCAGCGATTCGATTGTTTGATCGAATTGTGCGTCAAGCTGGAGTGCCGTTCGAGATCGTCACAGATAACGGCAGAGCGTTTGTGAGTCAGGAATTTGAACAAAAGTTGAGCGATTACGGTGTGAAACATCACAAAACTACGGCGTACAATCACAAGGGCAATAGTCCCGTCGAGCGCGTGCTTGAAACATTGGAATCGATACTCGCCAAAAAATTGGACGGTGACAACAAGACACCAGCTGTTTGGCACAAATACTTGGATGATGCTGTGACAGCGTACAACGCTACACCTCACTCAGTGACCGGTAAGTCGCCGTTCGAGATTGAAACCGGTAAAATATTCAGCACGAATGGAAATGAACATGGGGTGTCGAGTAGTCGTTCAGACTGGGATGAAATCAATAAACGAACAAAGAAAGCACAACAAAAGACAACGGAGATTATTCAAAGACATCCGAAGAGTTGTGATTTGAAACCAGGAGATCAGGTTTGGATGATGGACCCGTCGTTGAAAGAAGGACGCAAAATGAAATTAAACGTCAAGTTTGAAGTCGAAGGTGAAGTCATGGAATTGGTGCCACCGAAAAGTGTGAAATTGCGATTGATTGATGGTCGTGTCGTGACGCGCAGTTTGGAGCACGTCACGAAAAAGTTGGATTGATGACAAGGGAAGAAAAAGTAAAAAAAAAACAAAAATGTAAAAAAAATATAAAATATAAAAATGTAAAAAAAAATATAAAAAAAACAAAAAATGTAAAAAAAATATATAAAATACAAAAATGTAAAAAAAAAATAAAAAATGTAAAAATGTTAAAAAAAAATAATATAAAATACAAAAAAATGTTAAAAAAAAATATATAAAATATAAAAATGTAAAAAAAAATATAAAATACAAAAATGTAAAAAAAAAATAAAAAATGTAAAAAGGGCGCCCAAATAAAAAATTGTGATATCCACATTGATATTCATTCCATACCTGATGCATTATATATATGTGTGAATGTACACCGAACAAATGTTGAATAAATGAATGTGGTTAACTGTGTATCAGATGCTATTGTGTGCAAATGATTGATTGGTAAATGAGCATTGAGATACCTTGTGAGAATAACTGCATAAATGCTCATATATCTGTGTTTGTTTAATTGAGCAGGTGGTATGATTGAGTTTCTCATTGAATCGTGAGTTTTTATATTTCACAAAAAATCGCATACGGTTACAAGGGTATTGTGATATTCTTTCATTGATTCAGTGCCTTCCTTTTTAAAGTGTTTACACTACGGATTTTGTACCTGCATGGCATTTGTATGGAATAGACGATAAAGGCAAATTTTGGATCCAGAAAGATGTGATATTGAAATTTCGCATTGAAAGGGAAAGGTGGAAATTTAAGATGGCATGTCTCAAACATTTCTCTTAGTTTTTCAGGTACAACGACGTCGGAAATATTGCCATTCGTTATTCAGACTGAATTCACGCAGATGTCAAATGGCCAACAAACGAAAAATTTCAGTCAAATCGTTCCGCCTACGAAAGGATTAGCTGGCTAAGGAACATAAAATCAGAAGCTGCTTCATTCGATGAGTCATTTCTTTTCACTAAAGGGGAAAGAAGTAGTGAATTGGCAAATTGTACGTGGAATTTATGACGTCACCAATTTATGATGTGCACTTGAAATGATATTGGATCATTATTGTGATTGGTTTTACGGAGTGGAGAATAAAAGATCCCGGGAAGTACCTCGATTCGCTACTATAGCCTACCCACAGTTGTGATGGAAGTGTGGTATTTACTGTTCGATGAAGCCCCAACGTTATTGTTGTTTATCGATCAAAATCCAAAATTCTAGCTCTAACGTATCTTTAGAAAAATCGTGATCATTGAGGTCCATGCGTTGGACTTGGAACTACAACCGGGCTTACAACACAACCAGCGTCTGCGGTGCCTTCACTTAACATGATTTTTCTCAGGATACGTTAGAACTAGAATTTTGGATTTTGATCGATAAACAACAATAACGTTGGGGCTTCATCGGACAGCAAAGGCCACAAATTCGTCACAAATGTAGGTAGGCTAAAAATATGACGGAAGCGAAAATTATCTAAAATTATGAATTTTGTGAGAAATTCATTTATTGCTCGTACCTCCAAGAATGCAGATGGACCAACCTAGATTTGCACATAATTAACAACAATTATATTTTTAATATCTAGCGTGCCATATATCACCTCGGTACATTGTTACTAAAAAACTAAAATATGAGCTAGAAGTGTGCTTGGGATCCACAGAAAATGGCAAAAAAGTTGAGGTTCACCACAGTTGAACGAGCTTTTGTCGAAACTTATCAGCGGTGGAAAATTAGTCATTGATCGCCTGAATAGCATGATATACGGGCTTTCTTGCCTACTTTATATAAAAGCTCTGTGTGCTTTCTATGTGACCGGAAAATACAACGGAAAATTTTTTTTCGAAAATTTATATGGTTTTGGCAAAATAGCGCGAGCTGTGGTAGTGCCAAGAAAGTGAATGTGGTTTTAAATTAGACCCAAGGCGTTTATGAAAGATTTGTGAACAAACTGCACACAAAGAATATGCGAAACAGATCGATATTTTAATTTCAAGGTGCTGAGGTAGGGTCAAAGTTTTTTACCTTTTAGCCCTCCTGGCTCAGACAGGGAGCTGATATGGGAAAAAATTTTCTTGGCCGTGAGTGTTTTGGACCAAGCCCACTTACCGTGCCAAGTCTCATTGAGATTGGTTTCGGTCGCATATATATGGCGGAGACCCTTTAACACCAGAAATGTTAATATCTTTTTTTACGAAGGGTATCGTGGCACGAAAAATGTTCATTCGGAAGATTTTCAAATTCTGCTGCCCTCAGCATGTAGTTAGACACCTGTGAATGCACATACTGTATATGCTGATTAGATAACACAGGGGGTTTGGGCTTTGTGGGCTCCAATTGTGCAGAAAGCTCAAACCCCCTGTGCATCGATCGCACCACGCAAAGCGTTATGCATGCCACAAGCACACCCAATGATTAGATCACAGTCGGTGCTTTTCTTGCAGCGCGCACCATCGGCGAAGCTACCTGAAGTTGCAGCAGAACAAAAATTGTCAAATCGACCGGCATATCTGGTCAGAGTTGCTAACACGCGACATAAGGAGCAACCGAAACATAAAGGATCGACAAAGAAGTTAGTATGTTTTGTGTTAAAGGGCTCTGTTTTGTTTGTTTGTTTGAATTTTTGCACCTCCAGTGCCAGGTGAACGCAAACGCCCGGAGGCAACGTGGCAAATCCTATAAAAATCTAACGTGCATTGAAATCACAGCTTCACGATATGTGCATGTATAAATAAGCAAAGTACAGTCGTATTGTGGCTCTGGACATATAACTGCAGGAAAGGTAGCAGGGTGACATTCTTGGGAGGCACTCCGAGAGTAGTCCGTGCCATGTGCAAGGTTTAAAACCCTGACGTATTTAGAATCTGTAAATTTTTAAATTAATTTTTTTAATAAAATTTTTTTTAAAAACCACTGGTCACAGCCATGTTTTTTTATTTCTGAGCTCCATCAGCATAGGTATACTGTATACAGAAATCCAATGACAGACAATTTAGTGCTCAGCGATTTCTCCTAAGTTACCCAAAGGTCCGAAGGACTTATCACCGTCAGCAACAGAATCGCAGTCAATCTCAGGAAGCCATGGCTCCATTCAAGTGCGCTCCTGTCGCTCCACATTCAAATTGCTTTGAAGCGTCGGTTCGGGCCATGAAGGGTCCGGTGCGACAGGCAACCATGTTTGCGCGGCGAGGTGGTCACTTTTGCTGCGAATTTGTCAGATTTATCTGTTGTTCAGCTGCGTGGGAGGCTGCTGTTCTATTTTTGTGGCTTAGGCCATCGGTTTTGTGAAGTCACGCCCGCCAATGGAGCGCTTGTGCTCTTGTTGTTGAGTCAAGGAATAATAATTTATCTTGGTTTGTTGTTGTTTTGAAAGTGGAATGGTCATATCCGGATCAGTTTGAGATTGGGTATGGTGATGCTGACTAGTGAAAGCAATTAAAAGTTGGCAAAATCAAGAGTTTTTCGTCAGTGCAAAACCAGAAACGTCTCACGGCCATGTCAACCCGATTATCACATTCGCTCACAATTTTTTTACTGTTGACAGCTATTGCCAATTTGATAGCACCAAACGATGTATCTGTCCAGCAGCTGGCGAACGATATGCAAGATATGCATGAACGCGCATGAAATTTTTTTTTGGAGTAGTAACTGCCGAAAAACCGAAATCGACGTCGCTGAGGTAACGGTTCATTCCAGATGCGACAAAAAATCGATTTTTTCGCCCGTTCTCACATAGGTGTTAGAAATTTTGTGGGCTTGTCATATATCATTCAAAAGCCACTGGCAAGCGACATTGTTTGGCGCTACAAAATAAGAATTTGCTGCGAAGATGACGAACTTATGGCCGAATAAAACGTCCGAGTTGGTGCAACTGTTACGAGAGATCAGAGGGCCCTGGGTCGTTTAAATTCAAATTTGTTGTTAGATCAGATGGTTTATCTAAAGTTTTTATCAGCAACACTATTCATTCTGCCCTTTATTTGCCCCAGATTACAGTCCTTGAGTAAACTAATCGCGCGCATCTAGCAGCATATTTAGTACTTATCAGGCGCATCACACAGCTATCCATGCGTTACAAAATTCAAAACCCTGTTTTCCAGTTCTTTCGCTATATTTCTATAGAATACATTTCGGCTTACTACATGAAAGAACGGTGTCAAAATTGAGGGACAAACTTTTGATTTAGAAAAATGCGGCCGGTTTTTGGAATATTTCGTACCCTCACCGAGAGAAGAAACAGTGTGTGTGAGCACTTTAGATTAAAATAATACGTTAGCCAACTGCTCCTGGTTATTTTGTTCATGCAAAATTTGAGTTCTGATGGATTTGCTGTTTCGGCGCACTGTTCGCTCAAAGCTTGAAAAAATTTCCGATTTTCTGGAACGAAACGTCCCTTTGCCACAACAAGGAAACGGTGTCAGGAGCTAAACCTTGCACATGGAATACTGTATACGCTCAGTGTGCTTCCCAGCAATGTATAACACAATGCCCCGCGATACCTTTCTTTCGGTTGTGTCCGTTGCCCTTTAAACGGTTAAAACCAATTAAACATTAGACAACTCAGTAAGACAATCACTCACCTATTTACGATATCCCAATGTTTCGGAAGAACCCCCAAATTGCGTTTAACACGCACAGCCGTAAATGGGTTGCCGGTGAATCGATATTTCGAGATCTCGAATTATTTTTTCGAAGTCCGTGCAAAAATTCTATGATATCGAGATTCGATATTCCAGATCGATATCTCATCTGAAAACTACCCGTCGCTGTCACGGCTGGTTGGTTGTGTATGAGATTTGGATGCGCAACACGGTCACAACACAGAATTGAATATCGCTCTTCCGCCATTTTCAGCTTTCCCAGATGCCCCATCTGTTCGCGTATCAACTCGCCCACGCACATGAAAGTGCATGACGCAAATGGGAAGACATTGCAATGCAAGGAATGCCCGCAAACATACTTTCCGCATAATGCAGCAGCGGGCCAACATTCTCGTGTGTATCACGGTGGGGTTTCCGTGGCGGTGCCAATTGAGAATCCAACAACACCAAAGGAACCAGATATACGAAAGGTATCACCACATAATATGAATTATGACCTTGTTTATCACACTTTGTACCTCACTCAGTCTATACACTACTAAAACAGGAAGACGTATGTGTGTATGTGTGTGGGTGTGTGGCCGCTCCCTCGGAGGTGCGGACGGGTCAACTTTCACGGGTAGCTTTAGGGGCGCGGCGCTGTAGCCGAGCCGTAGGCACGGGTCCCGTCTAGTCCTGGAAATTTCAGCATGTCAGCTACATGTGCGATTTCTACTTAAAATGTTGAAAAAAATTTATGGTGAAGCATGTCAATCCCGACCCGATTGAACGCCGCAAACTTGCGTTAATCTCGACTCCTGATCCCCCCGACACTTTTCTTAAAGGGTGTGTCTAACGTCTCCTAACCCCATGTTTTGTTGGGTGGAATTGAAAGATGTCTTCGAAAGGCCGCCGTGTGCAAAAAACCGCGACTTCTAACTTGCTAAATCGCGAAATCTTGAGGGTTACTCTTCGAATTAAATCAATTTCCGGACACAAAATTCAGACTGAGCAGACAAGAAAAGTTACGAAGCGAAACACACACAAACCAGCTTCTTTGGGTTAAATTTAACATTCATTGGGTCCACAGTCAAGCCAGCAGCCAGAGCGTTGTGTGTTGAGCGTTTACGTGCATTGTATAGGCGGCTGAGCCGCGCTTAAACATGCAATGTTTCAGCAGAAAAACGCCAAACGTGAGCAGCGCGCACTCAAAAGCGCCTGGAGTTTCGTGTCCGGAAATTGATTTAATTCGAAAAGTAACCCTCAATATTTCGCGATTTAGCGAGCTAGAAGACGCGGTTTTTTTGCACACGGTGGCCTGTCGAGGTCATCTTTCGACTGCACCCAATAAAACATGGGGTTAAGAGACGTTAGACACACCCTTTAAAATCAATCCCGAATTCCAACAGCTGGAACCCCGTTTCGGTCTTTACCTGGTCATATAGGGAAACAGAAAAGAAAAACTCGGACGTGGAAAAAATATTTATTCATTGCCATTATTTTCCCGATATGACTACACCCACCCTAATCCCTGCAAATTTCAGCACGTCGGTTGTTCCGAGTCGACCACACAACACATGAGGCGTCGAACAAAACTAATCGGCATCAAAAAGCGTGTAAAATGCAACATCTGTAACACGTTTGTTTCGGTCGGACACCAGCGACAGCACGACCCCAAGGGCAAGCGCTTCAAATGCACCAACTGCGCGTCATATTTCTGGTATCGCAGCGCCGGCGAAGCACATCTGATGCGCCATAAAAATGATAATCAACAGGCGAAAATTGCAGAAATTGCGGTAAGTGCAGTATTGTAGGTTTGTATAATATGGTTTGCGTAGGCTGTAAACTTTTACATTTCTTCGCGCTTCGTTGTTCGGACAACTCGCAGTGGGCATTTCAAGCCCAGATTTGATTCCCAAAAAACCAGAGAGTGAACTGTGGGGAGGAGAGAACTGTGCAAAGAGAAACAGCGAGGAAATCAACGGTGAAAATGGCGGCAAGAGCAGTGGCGCCAGCTTAGACATTATTTTAAAAACTATACAGTTTAGCCGTCTTGTACTGTACTGTATATGCTCGGCGTTCTGAACGCGTTATCTTCCCACCGCTGTTGTCGCATTCGCTGTTTTGTTCATCGCACTGTTGTTATTGTGCGACGACTCAGTTCCAAGGCACACGTTCAGGCCCAGCCGATTCAGGCCCGGCTGGAGCCTAAGCCTAAAACGGGTAAAACATGCTAGGCCTGAATCGGCCGGCCCTGAAAAACTGGGCCTGAAAAGGTCGAGACTGAACCTCCGGCCCTGAAAAGTCGCGGAATACACTTTTGTGCTCCACACAGACATACAGTACGCAGTTGAAAGCGACGTTTACACATCCAGCGGCACCGATTTAGGGTACGCAGTTGAGACCTTTTCAGATGATCGTCCCATCAGATCGTGCGACCGACGCTGACGAGAACACACAAGTCGAGACCGACAAAATCTGTCCAAAACAAGGTGACGAAATGCAGCAGCACTTGGCCGACAAGAATTTCCGATGCAGCAGCTGTGGTCGCCACTTCCGTTACCGGTCGAACGGCTATCGCCACGTCAATATGCTGCATCGCGCTCACGGTGTCACTGCCACTTTGATTGACGTTGGTGACTTTTTTGCTTCCCTGAAACTAAATAAACACATAAAAATGATGGCGTCTCGCATATTTAGTATGGTAACACTACGCCAACACACGAGCCCGGTTTCGGAGGTGGCAGATTAGTGAAACATTCTGACGTGGCTGCTGATTTGGGAAATGTTACACGTTGAAGAATACAAAGTGGAGCATGATGATTTTCTCATTCTATTCGTCTTGAACACACACCACCTTCGAAATCGGGCTCGTGTTGGTGTAGTTTGCCTTTAAGTAGTCCGCGTGCCCCGTGAGTAAACATGTTTTACCTGATTTCTCCTTGAGTTCTACAACAACACCACCAAGCCAGCCGCGTGAGCAAACATCTGGGCAGCAAGTCTGACCCAGCCGTCCATCCCCGAGAAGGGTGCGGGCAAATCGGGAGCATCCTCACAGCTGGCGCTGGGTGGTACGCTGTCATCTAGCATACATATGCCAATTTTGACAGAATGCAGTATGTACCGGTGGTGCATAAAATTACCACGAATTCAAAGAAAGTCCTTTTTTGCCATATTTCAGCGCAGAGCAGAGGCGTCCGTGTCGAGACCACCGTTGAAGCGCAAGTCGATGGTACATTTGGCAAAGTTCGCAAACATGCGGCTCAAGCTGCAACCCAAACAGAAGAGGTTGACCAGATAAACAATTTCAAAGCGAAATATTATGTGCGACGAAAAGACTTTAAATGGTAATATTGACTTCAGTATCGTTTTTAGCAACCAAAATCAAACGTCGCAGATCACGGATGAGCAAAACACATCAAATTCAGCGGAAAATCTTACAAAGGAAGCCGCGTCTGAAGAAGCGTTACAAAGAGAAGGTGAGTGCTACAGCTTCGTAGTGGCTCAAATATTGTATGACCTGTACGTTCCTATGTACACACGATACGTTCGTATTTTAACCTGTCGTATTCATTTTGCTGTTCAGGCTTGGTCGATTCCTTAACGAATTACTTCCAACCGTCATCCAAACGTCGTGCGTCGAGACGTAAATCTAAGAGCCCGACATCTTTGACAACCAGCACATCATTTCAAAGTGCGAGCACGAGGTACATACAATTGGAAACGTTGAAATCAAATCCATGATGTGAAAAAAACTACCTTTTTCCTCCACCTTCTCTCAAATCTTGCAGCTCTCGCAAGTGCCCAATTTGTGGCAAATTCAACACGGCGACGCACAAGCGCGTGCATGACTCAATGGGAAAGACATTGCAATGCAAGGAGTGCCCACGCACGTACTTCCCCACTCCACACGCAGCCTACATCCATTCGCAGCGGCATCACGATGGGCACCCCATGGCTGTGCCCATTGAGAATCCGGTGATGTCAGTTGGTGCTGAGATGGAAGTGGATATTCGAAAGGTATATGAGCAGGTAGGCATGCACTCTCTACGATGAGCCTCTAATAGAGAAACTTCTCCACATTAGTGAAGCAGGGTGTTTGTTCCAAATCTGCCGGTAACCGTCCCCCAAATTTACAAATTTAGGTGCGAGAAAATTGGCGTTCCGATTGATTCACAGTACGACACATACTATGAAACAGACCGCCGTCAAATATCCCAAAACATTCGCCGCATAATTCTTCAACATAATTACAATATATTCGTTGAGTTTTTTCCTGAATCAGACTCAGACTCCATCGCCGACACCAACCCTGATTGTGGACGTTGAAACAGTGGATAGTCCGACAGCGCCAGAAATGAACTCCCTGGAACGACAGCTGAATAAAGCACAGCGACAAACGGCACTCGTGGAGTTCTGTAAGTGAAAGACGCATAATATTTTATCAGGATCTCAATTTCCGATGCATTCGTGCACTAACAGCATGTAATGTACAGCATTGATACCAGGTACAGTACCATGCATCTGCTGTGAGTAGAGTACAGGGTTTATTTTTTCAAAATGGGCTAGTAGCAAGAAGCTAGTAAAATCAAAAATTTAGTAGCTTTTTTGCCGCTGAAAAGCCAATTTACTAGCGTTTTTGGCCAACATACAAAATTTAGTAGCTTTTAGGCTACTAAATTTGAAAACTTACCAGCTTTTCAAAAAAATTTAGTGGCTAAAAAGCTACTAAATTTGGTTAAAAAAATCCATGGTAGAGTATGTACAGTGCATTGAAATTTGTGGGCATGCGACCGGGCTATATTAAGGCTTCGAGCAAGGAACAAAGAAAGATGGAAGCAGAGCGCACAACAAATAAAGCTACTGTCTCCTCCTTGTGCAAGTCAACATTGAGCACTTTTCATGGACAGCGAACCAGTTTCCACTTTTTTGCTGTCGGAAAGAGGGCAGACTGAGTGTTTCTCTGTGTGGGGGAAGTAGAAATTAGCCCGTGCTTATCCCGTCCAGCTGAATGCATGGATAAATATATTTTTGTTTCAGTCCACAAGAACAACACCAACAGCGATCCCCAACCATACGCATCTGACGCGCTCAGCCCAGTGGATCTGCAAGAGAATATGGACATAACGGACGAAGTCGAAGTGCAGGCGTACAGTCAATCGTTGCAAATGATACTTGCCAATTATGGCGATAGCGATGATGATTATTATTAGCATTGCGTTCGAATGTGACATTTACCATAAAGCAAAACCAAAATGACCTTGACTTGTTTTTTTGTTTGGTTTTGTGCATTATCGCATATGATTCATTCCTATTTTCGATTGTCTATTGTTGTGAATCACGTTAAAAGTTTTATCGGGGAGGGCGAGCAAGCGACCCGAACCTTAAGATTCCCAACTTAGGGCAAATTTTCTTTTCCGTGAAACATTAAGTTTACGAGGACTTTTCTGTTTCCAAACCATTTTCTGATTCCCTACATTTTTTTGGATCGAATGACTACCCAGAAACACCAAAAGCACTTCAAGACACCATTTTTTTCTTTTCGAACATTTTCTTCCTCGTTTTCGCACTTTCTGGCACTTTCACATCATGTCCGCTTTTACATATTTTACGAGAGCCACACGATACATTTAAGCCACAAATTTCTTTCAACGTAAAACTTGTTTCCAAGGGCCAGAATGAAACTTTTACGCTGGTCAAGGTTATTGCCTCCAATAAACTTCTTAATATATTCAATGCAAAAATCACACGCGACCAAGACAAGTTCGGCCCGATCCTATCCTATCACCAACTTTGATATACCCAACATTAAATCACCCTACAAACTGTAGATTAATTGGTGTTTCACAAGCACAAAGCACGAAGAAGAAATCCGGTTGGCAATTGTCACATTCTAAATCTCAACCAGATTTGGAATTGGGTGAAACAGATATGGCAGAACGAAAGGAGTCCACCAGAACATTAGCTGATAATAGTCCTATTCGAAACAAACAATCAACATGATTCCAAAAGGTTGTATAGGATGCTGTAGTGGCTGGATACAATTATATTGTCGTGTTTAGATTGGGGAGAACACAAACAGACACACATTGTTCGTGCAGAATATTATTGAATTACATGACAAAAAGAATCAGCAAAAAAAACGGCAAAAAATCAGTACGCACGCGTTTATACTGACGCTATGGAAACGCCCCTGTTTCCATCACGAAAGAACACATTCACTTCGTCACGTACTGCAAGATTGGGAAAAACTTTTTCTTTAAAACTTCGTTTTTTAAACACTTTTAATTAAAAACGTCCAGATGCGCAAAACATGTCCCAAAAGTTGGAACACCTAAATTTTCTTGGGTATTATTAGCTCAATTCAAAGATTCAGCGCAAAGTACTGCACCATATTTTAGTTAATTTGGTTTCACAGACGGAACGGTTTTCTGTCCCGTTGTTATTTTATCAGCCCAATCCTTCAAATGAATCGGCATCTTCTTTCGGACGAGCGCCTTTCGCAACGCTTTGCGCATCAACTTGTGTTTGATCAGGAATAGGTACACGTTGAACAATGGGTTCAGGGTTGGCGGCACGTAAAGCACTCCTGCAACGAAATTGGCGGTCAAAAAAACTACCCTGGGCATTTTTTGGGTTCGCTTCCTTTTTTTGAAATTTGCAAAAAAGATTATTTTCCAAATAAATCCCCAGGGGAATCCACTCGGGAATTACAAGGAATTTTGCTGCATAACTGACTGATGGACCACAACCTCATGTGGGAGCGTGGTGCAAGAAAGGCTGTCTGTTCATTTTTACATTGTCAGTGCAAGCGCACAAGTAAAATAGGTGTACAACCATCTTAAGAAATTTAAAAAAAACGCTGCATTTCATTTTCAGTTCACACATATAATACCTACCTGCCATGGACGAATAGTCAGCCCAGAGGCGATCAGCAATTTCCGTTGGAATCACCACAAACAGCTGCAAATTTGACTGCTTTGTTTTGTTGTGAAAAAAGGGATTAAGAGTAATGGAGCATAAGAATTGACGGTTTGAGGTCAGAGCGGCCAAATTATCTGGTGAGGTTTTCATAGCAGTTTGTAGCTCTTATACAGCCTGGAAAGTTGGCAAAATTAGAGCTGCCCACAGCAGCCCATTTTAAAGATATGAGCTCAGAAGTACCCACAACTCTACATTTTTTACGGTCTCAGAAGGGTGAAAGACTCAAAATCGTTTCACTTGTTTTTTTAGCTTGGAGTCTTTCAGAAAACTGAAACCTATACTGTGGCAATTCTCTTGGGAGAAAGCCAGTGCACGCATAATGCGCTTTACGGATCAGGCAACGCGGTTGAAAAGTTTCTCCCAAAAGAATTGCCAGAGTATACTTTTATCCGAAAGTGTATTATGAAAGTGAATTCAGAAATTTGGTCTATGTATAAAGCCTGAGAGCCAGGCACAAACAGTTGTAGCTCTGTCATTCTGGCTGCAGGAGTTTTCGACATGGTGTTGTCTGGGTTAGTCTTCCTTCCTTCTGTTTGGGAGATCTATCATTGCCCAGCGCTTGGGCGCAATAGCTTATGACCCTTTATTGTTGTTCAAAGAGGATTGCCAATTGAAACTAGTGATTCGTCTTCCACCCATAGTACGTAGGGCTCAACGGCAAGCAACAAAAAGAATTTGGGATTAAAAACATATGATCTGGACACCGTTCATAATGCTCAGTTCTTAGCTGCCAAGTCTCGTAATTGAATTCCTTTCAACTTTTGGTGAACAAACCAATGTTGCCAAAGTGCTCCAAGCCATACGAATCGTCATGTCCTTCTGCAGTTTTGCCGCTTGTGGCGCGACGCCAGAGCCAGTGTTCTGGGCCACCTGCATGTGAATACAACTATACTCTGTTGTCAACCAGAATTGTCAGTCAGTTGTTGACTTAATTTTTTTAT
Organism: Rhynchonema sp. JSB1_4; assembly: GCA_030248065.1. Lineage (NCBI taxonomy): Eukaryota > Metazoa > Nematoda > Chromadorea > Monhysterida > Xyalidae > Rhynchonema > Rhynchonema sp. JSB1_4. The sequence continues at coordinate 13,944 of JASAMV010004157.1, forward strand.
CTGATTTGTTTTTTATCATAACACTGCCTGACATGAAAACGTACCTATCTTAACACTGTGGTGAATACCATACGAAAAAGACTTCAAATGCTCTGTTTCCACTGTACTTCTTACTATCGAGTTCAGTTGGAATCGAGAATTGTTGGCGAATGAGCTAAACATAAGAAACAAGCACACAAAACGATCTGCAAGTGCAACGCGTACCTTCCTGTTGTGATACACGTAGGCCACAAACGCGAAGAAGAATATAACAATGGACATAATGTGCGCTTTCGATGACACTTGCAGCATGTAGCTGTAGACGGCAGCTGTAGGCTAGCGGGTGCACCTTAGTTGGTTACATGACACGCACGAAATAAGGTTTACAAGATGCCGAAAAAACAACTAACGCCACATAGCGTCATTTTGCCAGCACATATCCGTTTCAACCGGACCGTCAAAACGCATTAGATACCTGTGAAAATGCCCCATATAGTAATTATGTAGCAATATCTTTCAAAATTTTCCTGTCAAAATTGTAAAGCGGTCATGTACCCGGTCAACATGGCGACCAGTGCGAAACCGAAAGAGTGCGCGTAGACTATTGCGACAAACACCTGGGTCATGGTTGTGTCCTTGTTGATGTACCTGAAGTTGTGCTTTGACACGCAAATTGACCTTGTAATCAAGGTGGAAGTTTAGAGAAATAATAACTCATAATGCGAAATCATCCAAATGAAACCAACCACATTGTGGTCACAGTGATCAAGAGTCGATCCAAACTTGTGACGCACAACATCAATCCAGCTGACAGATAGAATGCATTCCAAAGAAGATTGAATGGCATGAGGGCACAACCGAACGAAGTTAGGCCGAGCTAAACATTCGCATGTTTTAAAATGTAGTGCAACGCTCGATTGTAAATATGTTGTGAATTTGTACCGCGTTGGTGTTCGAACCATAGAGCATCGACCGGGGAATACGCCACACGGCAGCGGTGAAGTAGCCCAAACCGTTCAAGCCATCCGCTAGTCCCAAGCCTGTGTTCGTGTTTACAACTTGGGTGTTCGTGTTTACAACTTGGGTAACCTCACACACACACACACACACACACACACACACACACACACACACACACACACACACACACACACACACACACACACACACACACACACACACACACACACACACACACACACACACACACACACACACACACACACACACACACACACACACACACACACACACACACACACACACACACACACACACACACACACACACACACACACACACACACACACACACACACACACACACACACACACACACACACACACACACACACACACACACACACACACACACACACACACACACACACACACACACACACACACACACACACACACACACACACACACACACACACACACACACACACACACACACACACACACACACACACACACACACACACACACACACACACACACACACACACACACACACACACACACACACACACAGGGTAACCTGCAATGCCAAGGTACTCCTTGCGCGATCTCAGCGCTTTGTGGTAGACTATCGGATAGAACAGCGCCATGTTGCCGACAAACATGAGCACTCCGGTGAACAGGTACGCGATGCTCGTGAATCGTGCGGCTAGATCGTACACCCATTGGTTCTCGTCGATTGTGGTCACGGTCAAGGAACCATTGGTGACGTTTATTGACATCGCACAGCCCGCGCCACGTGGCAGGTGCGGGCATCCACTACCGTCGTTTCCTAAATTAACACCGCTTTATATAATTATGGGTGGTATTCACGAAACGGCTGAGTGGAGAGTTGCGTGGAAAGTTGAGTGGAATGGATACGGTAGTGGTGAAACATTGTACGCACACGAGTGGCTGCGGAATGACACGAAAGACAGCACCGTCAAAGACATGTACTGTTTGTTAGTGTGCCTTTCCATAACTATCATCATCTAAGATGAATACAATGTATGGTACAGTTAGATCTCGGTTAATGCTGAATGAAGCTCTACTGCAGTACCCCTTTGTCGCCATATACGTGAAATTTGCCTTCGTTTATGATGGTGGGGCCCGGGAAAAAACTGAGGTTTGGTTAAACCACATCAACTTTTCAAAATCCATGCTGTTGCTGTTTGCATGAATATGAGGCCAACCCCAAGCTTCAGCCTAACTCGTCCACTAAATGTCCCAATTCACCGGTCCAAACTCATCGGACCCAAGTTTCCGAGCCACAAATGTAATTAGACGCACAACATTTCGTGTCGTTCCCGGCTTCCTCCTGCGCACATTTGTGCACACATATGTACATTCAGGCTGTGAGCAGATAAACGCGGAAAGCGGAATGCGAAATTTTTTCAAAAACAGCAACTCCTTAACTGTGCAGCTAAAGCACTGTGGCGCTTCAAGAAAATGTTTCAAAGTCTGATTGGGACGTTACGGCTACGATGACTATGCTGGTTTTTATTCCGCATTCTGCGTTTATCTGCTCACGGCCCAATCCCTTTGCATTGCCACATAATATCCCGCAACTTAGCAGATCTAATTGTAATTCTTTCATTCGTGTGGTCGGATTTAATATGGAAACCTGATAGAGTTTTTCGCGACTGGGATTTGTCGTTCTGACCTATAATTGTCGTATTTTATTTCATAGTTGCATTTAGTATTGAAACAATGGGACAAAAAATTGTTTTCCTTGAAAATAATGGTACTTTACCTGTAACATCAGGGAAAATCAAGGAAGCTCAGTACCACGGCTTTCTCACACATCGGTTCAAAAATCGATAAACTTGGAAATATTCCAACCGTTTGTGTTTCATCGCCATTGCAAATAAAGCGAAACTCAAGTCTCAAGGAACAACAACGCGTCACGAGAATCCTAAAACTGGGACTGGGATTTGTCGTTCTGACCTATAATTGTTGTATTTTATTAGATTGCATTTAGTATTGAAACAATGGGACAAAAAATTATTTTCCTTGAAAATCATGGGACTTTACCTGTAACATCAGGGAAAATCAAGGAAGCTCAGTATGTTAAAAAAGAACGAAAAACGGCACCGACGTTTTTTCAAATAAAACGACGTCGTTTTTTGCCCAATACTGGAGTTATGCATGATGTTTCACTGCAAGTATACTGTGTGGGTAATGTGCCGCTCATTGACGGCAATCAATTTTTTCGCTATGCCGTTCGTGATCGACCACGGCTTTCTCACACATCGGTTCAAAAATCCATAAACTTGGAAATATTCCTCTGTTCCTAATAAATGCTGTTTTGTCCACCCGTTTTGCATCGCGAGCGCAGATCGAAACGAAGGCCTAAGCCTAAACCTATGCCAAAAACACGATGGACAACTCATATCACGATGTGGCGGCGAATAAGACAGGACCGGCTCGGGGGATGAGCAGCACTACTGGGCAAAGCCTGCTTTGACAACACCACTTTGGGGCATTATACATCCGATGCTTCAATTGACCCTAATTCGGGTCGTCCATTTTGACGCGGATTCTGAAAACTTCCGTTTAATTCACAAAAAGCATTTCAAATCTGTTTCAAACTGTCAGAGTTTCAACCAAAATCTGTAAAACCGATACCTTTGGATACGATCGAAAAAGGTTCCCCCTCTTTGTTTGCTTGCAAGTTACGGAACACTGGTGTGGTGGTGGCTGACCAGCGATGAAAATTGAATTTGAAGAAATGTCCTAACTACCACGTGATGAAGAAAACTCATGTGCCCAGGCAGTTTGCTTTCGCGTTCTTTGGCTAGTTTTCGCGTTTTTGCCATTTTTTCTGTCGTTGTGTCCAATTTTTCTATCGGATGAAACTTTATTTTGACAAAGTCCGCGGTGATTAATCGAACAAAAACAGTAGAAACAAGAGAATAGAATAACAATGCTGAGCTGAGCCACAACAGAATAATAATAATCACGTATTCGCAGCAATAATAACAAACCAAGAATCACCGGTTTTTCCCTTTCACACAATCTTCTCCAGCTGAGTGGCGTAACGCAGGTAGTTGCTGGCTAATCGTTTGGCATCGAATTGGTGATCACCTTGATTCAGGGTGTCGGTCTTGCGTTCACGGTACACGAAACGGTCGCCCTCTATTTGCCAGCCGGCCTGCAAGGATTGATTTGCTGTTTTGTAGTGTGAGCAATGCGCATAGTATTGGTCGCACAATGACTATATGAGAATCCATCCCCATATTTTTCCTACATCGGCAAGGAGGGTTTCTGGCGATTTTTTCAAATTGAATCAGGTTTTGACAAGGAGTTATTTTCTCTTTCTTTTCCCGCTTTATTTATCGGGAGTGATCAACGTGTGTGTGCTGTAATCGATTTCACATATAAAGCCTGTAACACGTGGCTACAGTAACCCGAGCCGGAACCATTTCGGTTGCGTAGAATTCAGGGTGAAACTTCTGCACACGTGTGTTTCTCATTCTTCTCACTGATAAGCATGCAAAGTTCTTGTCAAAACCTGGTCCAATTTGAAGAAAATGCCAAATATCCGCCTTTTCAATGCAGGAAAATTTGGGGGGATGGATTCTCATATAGTCATTGTGCGACCAATAGCAAATTTGAAAGCGCTTGTTTTTGTCGTTGCGTTACCGCCTGAAATGTTTGCACTGACGAGCACCTGGTGCACCAACTGGTGCAACGGGCAAACATTGTGCTGCCAAATAACCGTTCAGAGATCCAGGACATGCAAACCTTTCATGTATTAACGAAGAAAGGGCTACGCTCGGATTAGACCGGCAATGGGCATGATAACAAGGTCACACAAATGTCTCCTCGAAACCGGGTCCGTAAATTTCACATCAGGTCTTGCAACTATGCTTCATCCAATTAACCTTCTTCTGTCATGTATTTTTGAGATGCTGTCGACGCAATAAACAACAGCTACGATTTTCAAAAACTGATCTGTCTCACCCGTTTGCCAAACTCGAGCGTTTTCTTCTTCTTGTCGGCGCCGCGGTACAACAGTCGGTCAGAAGCGTCGGCCAGACTCAACGAATCGTATGATTTGGCCATGCATGAGCCGATACGAACACTGAAAAAAATTGAGAAAATTTGAAAAAATATCCAGCTCTCCGAGACTGGTGTCGGCTTGGTGACGCCACATGTCTTTTATCGGCGTTTGGATGTCCTAAACCACAACCACGTTTAGAAGGTTGTTCCTTACCAGTCGGTCACAAAGTTATGACATCGGTAATTCTGAACCGAACACAATGAATAAGTTTCAGACCGCTATAATACGACGAAAAATAATATAGGGTGTTGCAGAAGGGACTCTTCGCAATTTTATGTGGTTACCTATTTCGATTTTCGTGAGTGGTTGATACAACGTAGTAACATCAGCGATGTTGATTTCCTGTGTTTACGCAAGCTGCGAAACATTTTTTGACAAGATAGTTGCAGGCGAAAAAAAAACATTTTACACAAAAGCCAACCGAATAGCATCGATCAACTCATCGAAAAAGTACGCATAATCGGGCGACGGCAGATTGGCGCGCGCATTTCCTCGATTCGATTGTAGAAGCCGACATTCAGATGTTGCTCGATTTCGACTGGCATCGAGATATACGGATTGTTGCAGCGAATCTGACGCGGGATTTTCTCCAACGCCTGAACAATGCAATCACAATTGAAATTAATTGGTTGAAATTGAACAGAAACTGATAACAATCAGCAAACATCAAAGCACCAAGCGATCACGTGCATATCTTTTTTTTGCAATAACGGTAATTCGAGATTCACTTATCTGTGCCAAAATGTTCACTAGGTGCATTAGTTCAGGCCGATAGCGAAAGCGACACATAATTTAGACATCAGACAGGATAGATCAAACGGCTTGGCAGCAGTGTAGTGGCTGGGGGGGGGGGGGGGGGGGGTTCCCCCCCTAAGGAGGAGGTACCTTGCAACCACCCCTTGGGGGGGGGATGGGGGGGGGGAAGGGCAGGTACCCTGCAACCACCCCGGAGGGTACCTTGCAACCATCAATTTATGGTTTTTATAGGCAAAAATGGGTGTTTTTTGACCTCAAAACCCCAAAAATCGCGCGCTCCGCGCGCAAACCTCGATATAATAGCTATTTTGGGCAAATTTTCGGCCAAAATGCAAAAAAGTACCATTTTTTTCGGCCAATTCTTGCAGAAAAAAGCATGCAAAAAACACCCTTTTTTGGGGACCGAGGGGTACCTTGCAACCTTCTGGAGGCTGGGTAGGGGGGCCTTCCAACCATCTGGGATCCCATCCCCCCCCCCCAAGGGTACCTTGCAACCATCTGCCTGCCACTACACTGCTTGGCAGCCCAGGGCTATTTTGCCACCAGTGGTGGGTCATTGGGGCCACTAAGAACTTTGAATGAGCCAGAATATTTTGACAAATGAGCCCCCATTTTGAAAAAAGCCCTGACGTAGCCACAGCGACATCGACACATCACGTCAACAACACAAAAACCAACCATGTGAAATTCGACCAATTTCTCGCTCGCCAGCAGGGACATCAGGTACAAACCGGTCATGTGCCATTTGATGGGAGATTCTTTCGAACTGAAATCATAATTATAGTTCTTGATAAAAAAAAGTATAACTTGTCCCCGAAAGCATATCATAACATCCACTTATTCAAATTCAGTTCAACTTCGAAAATGGGCATAAAATGTCATTCTGAGAAGCATGCACATTCCAAACCTTTTGCAAACAAAA
>JASAMV010004159.1:0-24164 GCA_030248065.1 Rhynchonema sp. JSB1_4
TGTCCATTCTTGACATACAGTAACACGGTTGATATTATCGACTCTGGAAAGCAGTTGACATTTTTAGTTGGCCCCCCCCCCCCCTTTGGGCCGGCCGGCCCCCGTCAAGATTTGGAACCTGCAGCAAAATGGAAGCTTTCATGAAGAACGCACGAAAGCACAAGTTGCAATGCAAGTATGGCAGATGTTTTACCAAAAGCATATCTGAATCCGTGAACTAAAGATTATAAACATGGCAGGCCGACCCCCATGCTAAATTTTGAAAGCTTTTTACCTATTGAATCCAGAAAATGTCAGTAACAGAAATGCAGCGTTTCAGTGAGGTCAGCCAGTTTCTCTTTTTCTTCTCCCGTTTGTTGTGGCGGAGGATCAGTAGCGTCCAACCGCAGTCTGTCTTTGTACACATTCACGCCTGCTCCTGTGTTCGTATGATGTTTCACTGATATCTGTCAATGTCTGCTGTTTGTGCCTGGCACTGCCTCCGGGCACGGTCAGACGTTGCCCGAACTGTTGGTACGGGGGTTGCCTTGCCTATTCAGGGTTCAGGGTGGCTGACTCCATGTAATTGGGAATGCATTGTGACTATACTGCACACGGCGACAGACGACGTTCGTTCCCCCTCATGCGCCCCCCCCCGCCCCAACGCGAGGGTATGGGTAAAAAGAAGGAAAACACCCCAAATGGGCGATTTTCAACTCTCGTGAAGAATAGAAACGCACGTGCATGTTCGCTGACCTAGAACTTTACAAACCGTATATCGAAAATGCTGATTTTGAGCACGAGCGATATCATTTTTGGTGATCGGATTCGATCGGATCTTACTTGCGCTAACCCCGAGCGGATTGTTCGGCAAACCGTTAAGAGATCGTGGTAGGTCCCCCACTAATTCCACCCAGCCGAAATTCTTCCAACTCAAACTGAACGAGTTTTACTCTGGTCAAAATTGGTGGGACCGCCCCACTCCTTCCAACCACCCTGCTAGTTTTTCCAATGCCTTGGGCGCGCTTTAGTAATATTGGCGGACCAAGATCTTTCGATGTCCAAGTTTCCCCTGTTCCCGATTCCCAATACTGACTAAAAGCACGGATGGGAATCCGGCGTTTCAGAAACACTGCACGCTCCAAGGCAGCGTTGGCTGTCCCGCGCGGCGTAAAACACAGTGAGCAACTACTCGGGTCTCTAACCGGCGATGGCCCTCTCGAATACCTGGCTTTTTGCAAAAAATTCATTTCCAATTCCCGATATGACTATATGCGCCCCAAAAATGAACATCTTTTGCCATGTACGAAATCAGTGGCTCCAAGAAATCTCCCCCGATTTTAAATGCAAAACGCGCACGTGACCGATAGCGGTCCCATCCGCGCCAATCCACCGAAAAATCGGATGTTCAAGCCCTTTTTTTTTTTTTGGCTTAACAAGTTTCCACCGTTGTGATGCAGTATCCACCTGTATAGCAAAACCTGGGTTGAAGGGTGCGAAAAAAGTATTCTCCACGAAAACTGAAAAACCATCCCGCCACCCCATTATAGGAGGGCAAAAGTACAACACAAAATTAGGAAATTAGTCTGTGAAGCGCTCGAGGCAACCGCACGCTCACCCCTACTGCGCCATGCACGTATTAGTGCTTCTGTTCTCACAAACGTATACGTTCTGCAATTTTTGCCGGCTTCACTCGTGGTACGTCGCGCCCCCGAAATGATAACGACAAACCCCCAGGTCGAGGAGGTACGAGACCCCCGGGCCGGAAAAGACGCAGTCGTAGCACAAATGAGCAGCTAAAAAGTATCGGTCAGGTGGGGACGGGCATTTGCCGATCACAGAGAGGATCCGCCCCACCAAGAAATTTCAGACCCGAGGCAGACGCTGGTCGTCATCACCCAGCTACCGCTTTGCTAGATCAACAAGACAGAACAGAGCGGCCAAGGAGGACGGGAGCGCTAAGGATCGGTTTTGAGGAATTCTTGCATAATTGTCTTATACAATGTAATGTGCGACCCAACAGGAGCAACACTTGAACAGCCTCGCGCCGTTCTGTGGTGGCTTGCGCCGCGATAAAACCCCGTCGGGACCCCAACATCGATGGCCTCCGAACCCATCGCGTCCGCCATGCCGGGCTGCACGTTGCGCGCTTCTCGGTCATTCGATGACGGTTTCCCCCTGCGGAAAGAAAACAATCAGCGTGCGCCAACGCTGGCACCCCAGAGAGGCCACGGGGCAAGTTGGTTGAAGAAGTTGGTGAAAGAAGAAAAAGTTGGGCACATTGAGATTTTTAGGCTTCACTCAACTTATGCTTACGCTCAGCCAGGTAAGGTTTAGGCTCAGGCTCGAGCCAGCTCCAGCCAAAATGAAACGACACTAGACACAACAAAACGCTCGGGAATCAAACGCAGCAGTACCACATCATATCGCATGATAACAAGGTACCAAGGGCGCCAGTCATCCTTTCATTCATACTGCACCGAAAGTGGGATGACGACACGTGGGAGGCCACAGCGGGGTGTCCCCACCGCCCGTTGATGTCCGGATGTGCAAATTGTGTACAGGGCGACACGACTGAAAGGGACGGATAAGGGTGAAACATCACAGCTCACTTATCTTTTATCTAATGGGGTCGTATGAAAATTGCTTTGCGAACAAATGCACACTATTCAGCGACTTTTCAGGGCCTGTGGTTTGAGCCCGGGGCCCCGGGAGTTTTAGGCTGCAGTGAGCCGAGATCGAGCCGACTGCATAGGATTTAGGCTCCAGTGTAACCTGAATTTAGTGAAATTTAGGCTGGGGCTGAAACCTAAAAAACGGTACTAAAAATGTCAAAAATAAATGTACACGCGTGTACGCTCATTCATATCGGCCAACCAACACGCAATATTAACGCAAGCAAGTGTCCGCTGATTTTCTGAAATAAGTGCAGACTTAATTTTTCTGATGTCTGCTGCGGAACATGCGTGAATACAGGCAGAGTGAAAAGTTGACGGCAGCAGCCCAAGACTGCGGCATAGAAAAAAAGCCCACTCACTCATCGTCGACCTAATACTATTGAATTTCCAGGTTTGGGTAGGACTCGATTAGGTACATACAAAACTAAAATTCGGCTTTGGTGGAACTGGTCAGGTCAACCAAAGAACAGACACGGAGAGGGACCCGGAGCCCTGGCCGCGTTCGCGAAGCACGTGGTCGGTGTCGGACAACATCAGACTGGGCCAATAAGCTTATACTACGTTCATAACAAATAAGCTTAGCTTATGTAGGTGGAGCATGTCAAACCTGAAAATTTCGGTGTCAAGGGCAGCTGATCACCAGAAAATGGGCATGTCGACCTTTAATTAGGCACAGGTCTTGATCTTCAAACGAAAACCTGACCTTTGACTACAACTATCAGCTAGTAAGTAAAACTAGGCCATGCTCCCGTCCCGGTGCCGCCCCACTAGGTCCCCACCCCACCGCCCACCCCCCACGGCCGCTATTTTGCAACGGCATGTTTCACTGCGGCTCGAACTGCTGTTCTTTTTCCTTGTTTCATTGCCGTTGGTTTAATTATGTTGCAATGTTGCGTCTGAGCCAGCACGAACGCACATCGACTTAACGACTTTATTCGTACAAAGACGCACTTTTCGGAATTTCGCAGTCGAAATACAGAGCAGCCGAAGCAGAGCCCTACAGTGGTCCTCACGCAGCAGCTCGTGAGATTGTGGACTACGCGCATTTGTACACACACACGTAATACATAATTCCGAATATCTATAAAGATTTCGTTTGAAGTTTTACAATGAATTTTTTTTTTTAGCCACCATGACCGGTAATTGCAGTTTTTATACGAGAAGGATACGACGGGAAGATTACGAAGTAGAACTGAGGGATTACCAGCTCTCTTACGGTGAATGTTCTAACCGTAATGCGTCTATGAAACACCATAGGTAAATTTAGTCACGAAAACCTAATGGGCTAAAGTTATATGTCGGGACGCATGAGTTCACAAGGTTGGAGACCGAGACCAGCCTGCGCAAACCCTGTTATGTTTCACCGTTGACAAAATTGTTTTTAGACCCTAACAATTAAACCGTATGGACCATCGTTCTCCACACATTTTTCACACTGATTGGCGACGAAAAAATAATGAGAAAATCACCAAAATCTCGGTGGAGATCACACCTGTCGGGACCCGGCAAAGATGAGAAACCAACACAATGTGATCTTGTCGGAAGGCGCGCGCAGACGAGATAAGAAAAGTTAAATTAGTCAACGAGCGTAGGCACACACACCCGTCTTAGTCAAAGTGGTCATGATCTATCGGTCATGAGACAGAGAACCTTGTCGGCCTAGCGCAACTTCTTACGACTTCATGACGAGCACAAACGAGCTAAACGAAAAAATATTATAGTCGGGCCCAGAAACGGCCTAATAATGTCCAGATTGTCACTCAAAATTAGTGCAGTGCAGGCAGTCCGTACTTTATGTGCCATTACATACGGATACCCGGGGTCACAGCTTACGCTGAGGACGTTAATCTCACCCTGGTCTCAACGATGTTCCGTCGGAAAACTGTATCGATTTTTAAACGCCCAGACGGGGTCCGATTTTTTTTTTTTTTTTGCCGCCGTTTTGCTCCAATTCGGCGATCATGAAAGGAAACGATTCGGGAACGGGGAAGAAAGCGGCCGTTGGCTCTTGCGGACAACTGGGCTGGATGGGTAGAAACTGACAGGATGCGCATAAATCGGAGCATCAGACTCGGACGGCTCGCTCTGCGGGTTGCGGACGAAACGGCCGCGGAACACGACGAAAACAAGCGGCCGACGTCAATCTCGGCGTAACCGTAGATCAGCATTAATGTTACGACGACGGCAACGGCCTCCAAAATCGACACTCAATTTTACAATTTGCGAAATTTTTTGCCAAGGCGATTTTCTGAGCCGTTTTGTCCGCCACATCGTTTTCATATAGCTGGCCGCACTGTATGGAAATGCCTCGAGTTAAGATGAAAATCTAGAGTGAATTTATTTAACTCAAAATAAAATACGTATTGCATGACGCTAACGAAAACTTTTCTTTCCGTTTGAAAGATCCGTGTAAGACATGCATGCACAGGCGGACAGTTTCACCGACCTCGCGGATAGGCGTTGGGCAGACTTCAGAATCGGAGGAAACAACATCTCTCTACCGTACCGAGCCAATAAAAGTCAATCAAGGGTGACATACGTACAAGGGTGTTTTCGTACAAAAGGCAGTTTGAAACGACTTACCATTCAGCAGGGAGTAATTTTGCTCTCACAGTAAGCGCAGGTTATCTTGTGAATTGATATTTTGGGCACCGTATCAGAACTTGATCAGAAAACAAGTCAGTGCATATTCAGGCGGCGACGCTACAGTAACACTATAAATTTTAGAGAATGCCCAATAGTTACAACATGGAAGGGTGTAGTGACACATGGATTCAGAATAGTAATGGCTCATACCTGCCGTGCGCGTGACAGAAGCATCTCACACGAAGCCCAAGAATGTTCTGGAAGCACCGGAGACCGCGCCCAAAAAAATGTGCAACGGTTTTGTCGTTAATCATCTCGTCAAAGAATGTCGTCGAGCACATGGAGCCTCAAATGAGCGCGAAAACTCACGTGTTCGATGAACTTTGACGAGATTTGACCACATTACTACAAGCTGAAAAACAATTAGACAATCTGCATAATGTTTATGCAATGTCATATCAGCTTCCTTCTGGTTTCACACAAACTCGTGCGTCCAAGGTATCGAATTGGCCGTAGTCAAAAAAAAATGACCTGGAATACTTTTCGATTCCGATGTGCGATTGTGTTGCTGTCGCAGGCCAGATAAGTGATCGAAAGTGCAGTTTTGTGGCCGATTTCGCATTGCACTCTGCCGCTTCGGACCGCCACGGTAGGGAAGTAGCCGAAATACTTCAATTGACATTGAAACAGGTAATTCAGTGGCATCGGCCAACTCGTTTTATTATAGCACACACTGAAACTTTATTACCACACTGTGCGAGTGCAAATCAGGAGACTCGGCCTAGGAGCCCATATCGGGGCTATACAGGTTGAAAGTTTTAAATTAGATGTAAAACAAGAATATGATGAAAAATGTGGGTCGAAAGTTGGTTAACAACTATTGACACCATGTCGGTACACCTTATTCGGTGATAATTTTTCGCGAGAAAACCACCCCGGCTTGGTGGTTCATTTGAACACTGAGCCGCGAAATATTTGCTTAGTTTTTTGAACACGCACAGCTCACCCCGGGTTAAAGATGTTCACTAAGTCGATGCGAATATAATATATTTCTCCATAAACAATCCGCCCGTTTCCTGTGCATAGGAATTCATTCCAGACATCGTGAAACAACCGATAACAGCGCAAAAGTGCGAGATATTTCTCCTACTTATTTCCTTGAACGCTTTTTCAAGTTTTTCTTTAAAGTAAAAGGTTAATGGTCTCAACTGGTCCAGAAAAAATAAGTTCAGTTAAAGCCCCATATAAATGAAGTCTAGTCAAACTACCTAATTGAGGATCAAAATGCTCCGAAATATCTATAGTAGGGTTCCACTGCAAATACCACTGTAAGTATGTACACAGAACTGTAGAAATGTAGTATTAGTACCAATGATGAACTTGTACAACTTGGTTGAAAACGATAACACAGCAACACAGAAACATGCCCAGCAAAACTTGGAAATACGCAGTTGCTATAAACATACAACCCGCCGTTTTTTTTTGTTTTGGTTTTTTCATCGTTAGTTCATCAGCCATCGTTCTAGGCTTTTATCCGTTCTCGTTGCTGCAGCACAAACTCATATGCTTTTATTCAATTTGCTGCTTCGCAACAGTAACAGGATATTTCCGTATCTATGGTTCTAGGATTCTAGAAAAAAACAGAGTGTCTACGAGAATACCTGGAGCCACTATAAAATGAGGGGGGCTCGCCATCAGAGCTCTTACAGGAACGTGGTATTTATTTGACACGCTTCGGTTGACCGGAAGCATGAAAAATCTAGGTAGACCCCTGTTCTAACCCATTCTACAAGAAAAACCAACGCAACAATCCATGCGAAGGATGGGCGAGGGAGTTATGCGGAAATCGTCGAATTCAAAAACTACTCCTTGGGTACCTACATATGTACTCTTCCGTAGCGCGCCGCAACGCTCCTACACAAGGGTACCCATGACCACTTCTCTCTTCCAAACAAATTGTGTCAAAACCTAATTTTCTCACTATAATACCAGAACCCCACACCACACCGCGGTCACGTGTCAAGCCAGCGTGCGTCTGTGAGCGAAAACACCAACTTATTCTAGATAAAAATGTCTTTGAATAGGTTGGAGGTTGGTACAATTGTACATACCGAACGGGCGCCGCAGCGCACACGTGTACAATAAACGTCACGTGCACACCTGCACTTCATGTTGCCGCGCACCCTTGTGTCGGCTGCACGCATCATTCTATGATCGTTTATTCGTGTCCTCCACCTTTTTGATGAAATTATGGGATGGGTCGTGTCGTCCCCCAACTTGGGATCGTCTAACTTCGTAGCTCACCCCACGCCGTTGTAGGAAATTTCTGCCATTAGTAATTCCCTTGTTTGCCCCATGTGCCAAAATATGGTGACTTCGCGCTGGCGGCACGCCACTTTGTGTCGCTAATTATGATGGTTTCCTTTCCCCATTGCAAAATCCAAAAACATTTTATAGTGTTCGAGAGAGGGGCTCGAATTCGCCAACGTGCCAAAAGGGCCACCACGGTGACGTGCCTTTTTCGTTTACAGCACACCCAACTTACCGCGCGCCTATGCTTAAGCATAGGAGATTTCACTCAGTGGCACTGTGCGCTCACTAATTCGGTCAACTTACAAATGTTCATTAGGTGTAGGGGAGGGGGAGTTTCACGCCGGTCGAAAATTAGTGAGCCAACTATATCAAAACTGTGACACAATTAAAATATCACGCTACCAAAATTGTACCTCAAACTTCTAGCCTTGTGATTTGACGTCAGGATTACAGGCGTGTCGTTGTATTAGTCATGTTACGGTACTAGAAGTTAGATGTTAGATAGATGAATTATAACAGCAAAAAAACAAAAGTAAATTTGGCATTAGCTTATTTGGCGACATATTCACACCAAATAAATAGGTTACCGTATAGTGTTTGTGTGGAAAAATTGAACGAGAATAAACATCAGCAGGTCAGATTATCGGGAAATTTCTGCTATACCTGCAGTGTTAAAATCGGGGTGCTGGAGCGCGCGCGTCGGCCTCCGCCGAATTTCAATTTGCGATACGCTCTCGTATACCGCCGACACAAAACGCTAAAAATTAGCACAGCAGAAAAAGTGTTTTCCAGACACCGAGAAGTGTCCGCGTTCCCAGTGCGCCATTTTTGTTTTTAGTTATCTCCTCCGCAAACGCCGGAACAAGTTAGGCAAGTTATGCATCACCACTCGTCCGGTGAAATTGAAATCCCTCATGTTCAATTACAAAGATTACGTAGCTATGCACACAGCCCACGGGCACGTAGCAGGGGGCCAATCAATACCTCGTAACGGTGAACAAGCCAAACATGGTGATCAAACACAAGCCGAATCCGGATGGTTTTGGCAGGGCTGGAGTGTCTTGAAAGGCTAAGGTTTAACTTTCCCAAAGTTCGTCGCTTTATTCATCCAGCGACCTGATCGCCTTGTGTTTGATCACCATGTTTGGCTTGTTCGGCCATTACGAGGTATTGATTCGCCCATTGCCTACATGCCCATGGGCCTGTATGCGTGTAACGTGCATCTTGTGAGATTGAACACAATTTGAGGGATTTCAATTTCACCAGACGAGTCGATTGATACATAACTTGCCTAACTTTGTTCAGTTAACTCGGAGGAGATAACTAAAAACAAAAATGGCGCATTTTTTGGGAACGCGGACACCCCTCTTTCTCGGGTGTCTGGAAAAACACTTTCTGCTGTACCGATCGGACTGATTTTTTCAGCGTTTTGTGTCGGCGGGTATACGACATTATCGCAATAATAAAATTAGCAAAGGCCCAACACACGCGCTCACGCCAGCACCCCCGATTTTAACACTGCAGGTATAGCAAAATTTCCGATAATCTGACCTGCTGATGTTTCATTCTGCGTTGCGAATTTTTTTCCCCACACAAACACTATTGAATACGTAAGCTATCTTGTGAATATGTCGCCAATAAGCTAATGCCAGGATGTCTTCTTTGTTTTGCTGTTGCCTAATTCCGTGCTATACTGACGTATAGACCCTGATACTGACGTATAGACTGATAGAACAGGACACAGCGTCAGAAATGAGGGTCGTGAATCGGCCAAGCAGAAGTTTGTAAAGAGGTACAATTTTAATACACGTGAGATATTTAATTGTGTCACAGTTTTTGATATAGTTGGCTCACTAATTTCGACCAGCGTGAAAGTTTGTCCCCTACACCTAATGAACATTTGTTAAGCTGACCGAAATTAGTGAGCCAACTATATCTCACAGTGTGGCTGAGATAAAATCTCCTATGCTTAAGCATAGGCGCGCGTGTAAGTTGGGTGTGCTGTAACGAAAAGGCACGTCACCGTGGTGGCCCTTTGGAGCCACACGTTGGCCGATTCAGAGCCCCTCTCTCCGACGCTGTGGATGTTTGCAAAAGCCCCAATCGGGGGAAAGGAAACCAGAACAATTAGATAATTAGCGACACAAAGTGGCGTGCCGCACACAAAGTCACCCCCAAAATATTGGCACATGGGGCAAACAATTCACCAGGAAATTACTAATGGCAGAAATTTCCTACAACAGGTATACACATCAGGGTGGCTACGAAGTTAAACGATCCCAAGTTGGGACAACACGACAGGTTGCCTGGTTCGGTGAAAAGGTAAAAAGAACACAAAATAAACAGTAGTGAATGAATGCGCTGTACCAACCAACACAAGATGCACCAAGCAACATGAAATCAGTGCCACTCATAACGTTTCCTTGTACAGTATGTTACATACAGTACCGTTCGTTATGTACAATACCAACCTCCAACCTTATTATTCAAAGACATTTTTATCTCAATCAGTCATGTTTTCGCTCACAGACGCACGCTGGCTTGACACGTGACACATGATACGCACCAGTGTGGTCCGCTTGGGTTTCTGGTATTATAGTGGAGTAAGTTTTGACACAAAGTTGTTTTGGAAAGAAATGGTCATGGGTACCCTTGTGTAGGAGTTGCACACGGGTACGGAAGAGTACAGTATGTAGGTACCCAAGGAGTAGTTTTTGAAGTCGACGATTTCCGCATAAAGCTGTCGGCCGTGCTGTTTTCGCATGGATTGTTGCGTTGGTTTTTCTTGTCAATGGGTTCAACAGTCTCACTAGATTTTTCATGCTTCCAGTCAACCAAAGCATGCTCAATAAATACCACGTTCCTGTAAGAGCTCTGATGGCGAGCCCCTCATTTTATGGCTCCATACAGTATTACTCCATAAAGCACTCTGTTTTTTTCTCAATCCTAAAGCCCATAGATATCCGGAATATCCTGTTACTTGTTGCGAAGCAGCAGAAATGCACAAAAACGCATAGCAAATTGAATAAAAGCATATGAGTTTGTGCTGCAGCGACGGAGACGGATAAAAGCCTCAACGATGGCTGATGAACTAACGATGGAAAAACCAGAAACGAAAAAACGGCGGGTTGTATGTTTATAGCAACCTGCATCTACCAAATTTCCAAGTTTTGCTGCGACCGTATATAGCTGTCTGTGTCCCTTTCCGTTTATCTGTTGCTGTGTTATCCGTTTTCAGACCAAGTTGTTCCCATTTCATCATTGGTACATAATACTACATTTACGGTCTATGTCATATTTACAGTGGTCCTCTTTGCAGTGGAACCCTCCTATAGATATTTTTCGGAGCTACATTTTGATCCTCGATCAGTGGTTAACCTGAGTTTTCCATTATATGGGGCTTTAACTGAACTTATTTTTTCTGGACCAGTTCAAGCCATTAACCTTTTACTTTAAAGAAAACTTGAAAAAGCGTTCAAGGAAATAAGTAAAATATCGCACTTTTGCGCTGTTTATCGGTTGTTTCACAATGTCTGGATGAATTCCTATAGTGACAGAAAACGGGCAATCCCGTTTATGTCAAAAAAGAGGACAGACTGTGTTATATTCGCATGGGACTTAGTGAACATCTGAAACTTGACCAGTAACGTGCGTGTTCAAAAACTTAGCAAAAAAATGTTCGCCGGCTCAGTATTTCAATGAACCACCAAGCCCGGGTGGCTTTCTCGCAAAAAACTATCACAATAAGGTGTACCGACATGGTGTCAATAGTTGTAGACCAACTTTGACCCACATTTTTTCATCGTGTTGTTGTGTTTTACGCGTGTTCATTCGAAACTTCGAAGCTTGTGGCCCATATAGGGCTATAACCAACTGTTTGCTGGTTTTCTGCACTCGCACAGTGTGGTAATAAAGTTTCGTGTGCTGTGGGTGACACTTAAAACAAGCAATTTGGCCAATGCCACTGAATTACCTGTTTCAATGTCAATAGTCACTGGAGGTGTACTTTCGGTCTCTTTTCCTACCGGTGTATGGCAGTCCAAAGCAGCAGAGCCAGATCCAGCGCGTGCAATGCGAAATCGGCCACAAAACTGCACTTTCGATCACTTATCTGGCCTGCGAGCAGCAGAGCACAATCGCACATCGGATAGAAAAGTGACCAAAAGTGCACTTCAGGTCATTTTTTGACCGGTATGGTCGGCCAATACGATACCTTGGACGCACGTTTGCTGCCTGAAACCAGAAGGAACCTGATATGACATTGCATAAACATTATGCAGGTTGTCAATTAATTGTTTTTGGCTTGTAGTAATGTGGTCAAATCTCGTCAAATAAAGTTCATCGAACACTGTGAGTTTTCGCGCTCATTTGAGGCTCATGTGTTCGACGACATTCTTTGACGAGATGATTTGACGACAAAACCATTAGCCTTGTTTTTGGGCACCAGTCCCTGCCAATACTTGGGACATTTCTTGGTTGGCATGTAAATGTTGTGTCACACACACGCACGGCAGGTATGAGCCATTACTATCTGAATCCATGTGTCGCTTTACCGCCTTGGCTGTTTATCTAGGCTATTAAGCCGTTGGTATTCGAGCTGTATCATGTTTACTATCACGTCACCATGAATATGCGCTGACTTGTTTTGCCTGGATAAATTATTGATACGGTTGCCCAAAGGAAATATCAATTCACAAGATAACCTGCACTACTGTGAGAGCAAAATTACTCCCTGCTGAATGGTCGCTGGTTTCAAACTGCTTGTACGAAAACACCCTTGTACGTATGTCACCCTTGATTGACTTTTATTGGCTCGTTGGGTCAAGAAATGTGCTCTCACATTCAATTATCGAAGTTGTCCAACACTCTGCACGAGGAAAAGTCAGTGAAAAAAAATTTGTCCGCCTGTGCATAAGACAGCTGTATGAATCTTTGGAACGGAAAGAAAAAAGTTTCATTAACGTGTGGCCAAGTACGTATTTTCTTGAGTTAAATAAATTCACTCTAGATTTTCATATTTTGACTGAGGCAACCGTTGGTACCATGCGGCCAGGTATATGAAAACGAGTGTGGCGGACAAAACAGCTGGGGAAAAATAGCCTGAGCAAAAACAGCGAGGGTGTAAAAAGTGAGATGTGTAATTTTGGAGGCGTAGGCCTAGGTCATAGCCTTGATGTCTAATATTAAGTTTAGCAAGAATAACAGTGGCCGCTGTTTTTTTCGTCGCTGTTTTTTTTTCACCGCCGTTTTGTCCGCAACCCGCAAGCGAGGCCATTTACAAGTCTGATGCTCATTTATGCGCGTGCTGTCGGTTCTGCATGGCCCAGTTGTCCGCAAGAAGCCAACGGCCGCTTTCTTCCCGTTCCCAATCGTTTCCTTTTCATGATCGCGAGGTCAAGCGAAAACAGCAGGTGGCATATTATCAGGAAATAGACGCGTAGTGTGGCATTTGAAGTCAATACGGTTACAACGGAACATCGTTGAGACCAGGTCGTAGGTTAGCCCTCAGCGTGTAAGCTGTAACCAGGTATACGTATGTAATGGCACATAAAGTACGACTGCATTGCACCAGTTCACTGCACTAATTTCATGACAAAACAATTGGACATTATTAGCCACCTTGTTGACCAACTATAACTGTCTGACTTGACTGGTTTGCTGCTCGTATCATAAAGTATAAGAAGTTGCCTTCAGCCAAGCTGTCGTTCTATGTCTCATGACCGATAGACCATGAGCCACTTTTAATTATAACGGGTGTGTGTGCGTGTCTTGCGCTCCAGTTAACTAACGTTTCTTATCTTCGTCTGCGCGCGTTTTTCCAAGCAAGATTATTGTGTTGGTTTTCTAACTTGCGTGCGAACCCGTGTGATCTTGCAGCAACTTTCATTAAAGTTCTCATTCTTTTTTTCATCTGCTTGAAATTCACCAAATCAGTGTGAAAAATGTGTGGACGATGGTCCATACGTTATTGTTAGGGTCTAAACAATTTTGTTGACGGTGAAACATCAGCCGGTTCGCAGCTGAGGATTTCTGCGAACCTTCTGGACCCGTGCGTTGCCAACATATAACTTAGCCCATTAGGTTTTCAGTGACTAAATTTACCTATGGTGTTTCATAGACGCATTATAATTCATTCACCGTAGGGGGGGCTGGTAATCCCTCAGTTCTACTTCGTAATCTTCCCTGGTATCCTTCCTCGTATAAAAACTAGATTATATCCTGCGGTCATGGTGGCTTAAACAAGAATTCATTGTAAAACTTCAAACGAAATCTTTATAGATATTAGGAATTATGTATTACGTATATATATGTACAAATGCGGCCATGTTAGTCCGGCAATGTCACGAGCTGCTGCATAAAAGACAGCTGCTTTGGGCTTCTACTTTCAGCTCCTGTCTATTTGCGACTGCGAACCCGAGGTGCGTCTTTGTACGAATAAAGTCATTAAGTCGATGTGCGTTCGTGCTGGCTTGAGACGCAACATTGCAACATAAATTAAACCAACGGCAACTAATAAAACAAGGAAAAAGAACAGCAGCTGTAATTTCGAGCCGGCGTGAAACATGGTTGCAGATGGCGGCATAAAAAATGACGGTGAGCTGGGGACGCTGGTTGGGCAGCACCGGACGGGACGGTAGCACATTTTACTTACTAGCTGATAGTTGCTAGGTCGAAGGTCAGGTTTTAGTTTGAAGATTGAGACCTGTGCCTAACAATAAAGGTCGACATGCCAATTTCTGGTGATCGGCTGCCCTTGACACGAAGACCTTCAGGTTTGACATGTTTCACCTACATAAGCTAAGCTTATTGGCTTATTGGACGTAGTATAAGCTTATTGGCCCATACTAATGTTGTCAACGCAACGGCGTGTGCTTTGCGCAAACGCAGCAAGACCAGCTGCGCTGTCCATGTCTGTTCTTTAGCTAACCTGGGCCCGGTCCACAGAAGCCGAATTTAGTTTTGTATGTACCTAATACGAGTACCTACCAAAATCTGAACCTCAAACCCGAAGAGAAACCCAATGAGGTATTAGGTCGACGATGAGTGAATGACTTTCTATCATCTTGGGCTGCTGCCGTCGAGCTAATAGTCTGCCTGTATTCCACGCATGTTCCGCAGCAGACATCCAGAATTCAGTCACTTTAGTTTGCAGAATCACGGACACTTGCTTGCGTTAACAACAATTAGTGTTGGTTGGCCAATTAATATAGATGACATACACCGTGTGCATTTATTGTGCGACGGTTTAGTCCCGTGGACCAGGTTCAGGCCCAGCCATTCAGACCCGGCTGATTCAGGCCCGGCTGGAGCCTAATCCTATAAGTGGCTCAAATATGCTGGGCCTGAATCGGTCGGGCCTGAAAAACTGGGCCTGAACTTCCGGGCCTGAAAAGTCGCTGAATAGTGTGCATTTGTTCGCAAAGCAATTTTCATCGACCCCGATTTAGATAAAAGATAAGTGAGCTGTGATGTTTCACCCTTGTGCCATTCCCTTTCAGTCGTGTCGCACTTGTACGGCAATTACAGCGGTGGGACATCAACGGGCGGTGGGGACACCCCGTTTGTGGCCTCCCACACATTCGTGCCCACAGCACATGTCGTCATCCCACTTATGTCATTCGTGTTCGGCTTCCCCATCTGTGTCATTGGCACGCTCTGTCTCATACAGTGCAGGTATGAATGAAAGGATGACTGGCGCGTGTTTGATTACACTTT
Organism: Rhynchonema sp. JSB1_4; assembly: GCA_030248065.1. Taxonomy (NCBI): domain Eukaryota; kingdom Metazoa; phylum Nematoda; class Chromadorea; order Monhysterida; family Xyalidae; genus Rhynchonema; species Rhynchonema sp. JSB1_4. The sequence continues at coordinate 15,273 of JASAMV010004159.1, forward strand.
GTTATCATGCCCAACAATATGATGTGGTACTGCTGCGTTTGAGGACACCCAATTTCCGAGCGTTTACGTTGTGTCTAGTGTCTTGTTCGTTTCATTTTGGCTGGAGCTTTGGCTCGAGCCTGAGCCTAAACCTTACCTGGCTGAGCATAAGCATAAGCCTAAATGAAGCCTAAAAAATCTCAATCTCAGCGTGTGCCCGACATTTTCTTCTTCCACCAACTTCTTCAACCAACTTCCAATCACATCGCCTGTCTGGGTGCCCCACATTTTCACACACGCTGATTGTCTTTCCCGCAGAAACCGTCATCGAATGACCGAAGCGCAACGTGCAGCCGGCATGGCGGACACGATGGGGACTTTCAGGAGGCCATCCGATGTTTAGTAAGTTTGGCGGTTTTGTTTGGTGCGGCATAAGATCAGAGCCACCACAGGAACAGCACAAGTATGTTGAGTGTTGCAAATATTGGTCGCACATACATTGTATAAGATCATATAAGAATTCCTCAAACCAATCCTTATTTTCACGCTCAGTCACTATTAACCACTGTGCTACTGTACTTGTTGATTCTCACAAAACAATTTCAGCTGAAAATAATCTAGCAGAGCACCCACGTTGCTGCGGGTCTGAAACATTTTGGTGACTGCCTTCTTTGTGTGTGATCGCGCAATGCAACGTCACTGGCCCGTCACTTTCCTGCCACACGATTCAGGAAAAAATTGACCAATTCTTATACGGTCATTGTGCTACAACTGCCTAGTTCTTTCCAGCCATACCCTACCCCTATACCGACCTCGAGCTCGGTCCTATTCGTTTGGGGCACGACGTACCACGAGTCTGAAGCCGGCAAAATACAGAACGTATACGTTTGTAAACAGAAGCACTAATAATGCGTGCATGGCGTGGGGTGTGGGGTGGTGCGGTTGCCTCAGCGCTTCACAGACTAATATTACTAATTTTGTGTTGTACTTTGTCCTCTGATGGGTGCGGCAGATAACAAAGAGGTTTTTTCAGTTTCATCAATACTTTTTCAGCACCTTTCAACCAGGTTTTGCTATACAGGTGAAAGAATACTGCATCACAACGGTGAAGGCTTTGTTAAATTAGCCAAAGGAGAAAAGATTTGAACATCAAAACTTTGGTGATTTGGTCGGATCGGACCGGTATCGGTCACGTGCGCGTTTTTGCATTTGAATAAGAGAGATTTCCTGGAGCCACTGATTTCGTACATGGCAAAAGATGTTCATTTTTGGGGCGCATATAGTCATATCGGGAATTGGAAATGAATTTTTTTCAAAAGCCGTGTTCAAGTTTCCCGTCGCCGGTTGGACCTCAATTGTTGCGTGTGTTTACGCCACGCGGACAGCAACGTTGCTCAACGTGCAGTGTTTCTGAAACGCCGGATTCCCGTCGTGCTTTTAGTCATATTGGGAATCGGGAACAGGAAACTTGGACATAGAAATATTTTCATTCCCGATATTACTAAGCGCGCCCAAGGCGTTGGAAAAACTTTTAGGGTGGTTGAAATCAGCGGTGTAGCAACTAATTTTGACCAGAGTAAAACTCGTTCATTTTAGTTGTGGGAACAGCAGCTGGGTGAAATTAGTGGTACCACAATCTCTTAACGGTTCAACAATCGCTCGTGATTAGCGCAAGTCAGATCCAATCCAATCCGATCACCAAGTTTGATATCGCTCCTACTCAAAATCGGCGTTGGCTATGTAGGTTTGTAAAGTTCTAGTCATCTAACATGCACGTGCGTTTCTATTCTTCACTAGAGTTGAAAATCGCCCATTTCCCTTGTTTTCCTTCTTTTTACCCCATCCCTTCACATTTCAGCATGACCAGCAGCATGATCAATAGCGAACGTCGTCTGTCCGCATCTGCACTGTCGGCCGACATCCCCAATTACATGGAGTCAGCCACCCTGAACCCTGAATCAGCAAGGCAACCCCCGTACCAACAGTTCGGGCAACGTCTGACCGTGCCCGGAGGCAGTGCCAGGCACAAACAGCAGACATTGACAGATATCAGTGAAACATCATACAAACACAAGAACAGCGTGAATGTGTACAAAGACAGACTGCGGTTGGACGCTACTGATCCTCCGCCACAACAAACGGGAGAAGAAAAAGAGAAACTGGCTGACCTCACTGAAACGCTGCATTTCTGTTACTGACATTTTCTGGATTCAATAGGTAGCTTTCAAAATTTAGCATGGGGGTCGGCCTGAGGTTTATAATCTTTAGTTCACGGATTCAGATATGCTTTTGGTAAAACATCTGCCATACTTGCATTGCAACTTGTGCTTTCGTGCGTTCTTCATGAAAGCTTCCATTTTGCTGAGGTTCCAAATCTTGACCGGCCCCAAACCAACTAAAAATGTCAACTGCTTTCCAGAGTCGATAATATCAACCGTGTTACTGTATGTCAAGTCAAAGTTAGCAGAGCGCCCAGTATCATTTCATTCCATGACCAATTTTGATCTCATATCCTCGTTTCAAGCGTTCATAAAATTTCTAATACTATCGATATATAGTTCTATTGATGCTGCGATACGTTTTTCGAGTTTTTAATATTTTTCACAAAAGGTTATGAACTTCAACTGTGGCTTGTGAAAACCTTATCAGTAAACTAATAAAGTTGAATTTTGCCACGCATGTGAGGATAGGAAACTCAAGACTTATTTGTGATCAAAGTTGCTCTGTTGCAGTGGTATAATCGTTAGGGAAACGATCGTCTGTTGGTTGTACTGCACGCAGAATAAATTGTAAACTCTGGGAAATGATCGTATGCACTCGGATTGCGATTAATGGTACCGGTTCCCGTGAAACGTACTCACTCAAAAAATGTGTAGATTCTTGCAGTTTTCTGTAGGATTTCTTACAGTCCGAACTGTGATCTCACGTCCATCAAAACACTGTAGGTTTGTGCTGACCACGGTACAGCAGCGCACTGTACTTTTTTCTTACAGTTGGCTACTGTACTTTTAGTTCAGGATGTCCCTTTGTTACCTCCACTCCGTGTCACAGATTTTCAGGCATTTTTTACACAACACCTGCAACCTGCAGGTAAAATCAATTGAAGCAACAAATGACAAAGCACACGCGACGGGACGGAACAGTTACATATGCATATACTATGTTACTATGTATGTATGTGGCTAAGACTATTGTTGTCAACGCAACTATGTACACGTGTGTTTCGTGTAGATAAAGGCAAACCAGCCGTGCTTTGCAGACCTAGACCATACAGTATCGCTATGAATTCTTACACACATGAAATGTTTCAGGTTACTGTAGCCACGCGCTTACTGTAGTCACTGTAAACAACACACACAAAAGTGCGCTAAATGTTTCATGATCTTTGCTCTTTCACACACAAGCCACGCGCGACGTGGCCACAGTAACCCGAAACATTTCAAGTGTGTAAGAATTCAGGGTGATACGGTATGGTCTAGATCTGCAAAGCACGGCTAGCTTGCCTTTGTAGATAGGATGTCTACATTCTATGCGACATTCGTGCCGAAAGCAACCCTAAATTGCGCGATTAGATGATACAACGGATTGTGACCGCCTCGTTGACGACAGTAGACACCCGATTTCGTTTGCACGAAACACAATAGAAGTTTTGTTCCCGTTCCCGTGAAACGTACTATGTACATAGGTATGCGTATGGAATGTTCGTCTATCTACGAAACACTGTTGATCCGGTTTAACATCGTTAGTCAACATCAATCAACCTCAGACTGGTCGGAGACCATAGAATCTGCACAATACTAACGGGTGTCACCACACAAGTTGGGTCTCAGGCGAAAATTTTTCAATTTTTGAAAAATATGTTGCATCGATTTCATTTATCCTGAAACGTCGTTTGCAACACTTTTTGTAATAAAAAAAATTTTCGTCAAAAAAATCAAAAAAAAATTTTTTTAACAAAAAAAGCTCGTTAATAAAAAAAATTTTTTTTCAACCCTGCTCCAGTTATTACTGGCTAAAAAACGTTTTCTTCTGCATTCGTGCCGTTTTCATTCCTATATTTTCGGTTTACTTCTTGAACACAAAAATTAATGCAAAACTTCCGTCTGCAATACGAGTCCGACGTCACGGTCACAATCGACACCATTCGCGTGCTCGAAGTCTCATGCGGCAAAAGGTTGTACAGTTGCGCCTCCGTATGAGAACATTCATTATGAGAGTAATTTAGTTAAGAACCTGCACATGATTGGCATAGTCCGAGTTTTTGTCTGAATCTATATAGTGGAGCGCCTCGGTCTGAGAAAAAGCCCTCACAATCACAAACGTTCTGGGTCCGAAAATGCTCATTTAGTGTTGCTGACCTCGTCAATTTTTGAGCGATCAGCATGCAAACAAAGATCAGCTCCCTAATAAACTGACCGATAATATCCACGTGACTTCATTATTATGGCAGTTGTGCAACTTGTTTTCTGTGCACCTCACTTTGCATTGACACACCTTTGTTGCAGCTAGAGTCTTCAGCTTCACCCAACCGACGCTGTGCTCGGATGTCGTTCTGGTCATCGGCGATAAACGACTGTACGTCGGCAAAGCGGTTGATGTTACCCGCAGCAGTGTTCAAATAAGGTCTCGATCTCGAAAAAATCGGTCCAGTTCTCGAAATGGAAATTTAAGATCAAATTTCCCTTTGGGTCCGCTGTTCAAATCGTAATGTTACTGCGCCGAAACACCACATGCTGGTTAATTGGCTAGGAAAATGTTCAATTCACTCTGGAAATTGGCCTCAAATGACTCGTGGGACGTGCTGGTTGTTCCTCCGAGGCCTGAATATTGCTCTCGATGAGGCTGTTTGGGACCAGAAAAATTTTTTTTCTCATTTTTGTTGTTCAATTTGTCAAAAGATGTCCCAAATAATTACTCAGTGGCTTAACCGAAAACTCCAGTGATTCGCTGATGTTCACATATTCACTGCGGTGCTGTCGCTCTGCTCAGACGTGTTCAGTGTGATGCTCACCGCCATTTGGAATCTGATTCTTTCACACGGTTAGCTTTCAAGGATCGTGCAATATGTAAATCCACTGCAGATTCCAGAGCTTTGCGTTGGGCAACCTTCCTCACCAGCACATGCGGTGCCCAATTGGTTCGAATTATTGGGATGTAATCAACGAAGGTTGGTTCGCGAACTCGTTGACACACGTTGAAGCCAAGCATCAAGCGAGACTTGCATTTAGCTATGTAGGTACAATACGTAACGCTTTGCGTCAACAACATCACAACGCCGTTGTGTCGATTCAGCACAACTACAAAATATATTCAGAATATAGCTCGCCTGCCTGTTTGTTGCTATGTTAAAAGCTTTTTATATATGCGCCAGAATTCACATGAAGTGCACCAACCCACTCTGATAACGGGGAGCGCATTACGTTCCAAAATTTTTTGCGAAGCGAAAATATGATCATACAGTAATTGTAAAAAATAGTGTTTTGTTTTGCAAAAGTTAAGAAAAACATGGTCGAAGGGTTGGTCATCATTGTACTTAGCTGTTGGCTGATGGTACCCGTTGTGCCAGACTACGAGTCGAACCCTGTGGCACCGTGCAATGTACCTGAAGGTAAGTAGAAAGATGGAATTATAATTGGTCGACGGTTGCGCCCAAAAGGTCGTCAACGACCAAGCGCCCAAGTTTTACGTACAGGTCGCGTCAGGGTTGTTTCAAAAAAAAGTGGTTAATTAAAAAATTTTTAAAAAAAAAAATTTTTTTGAAACTCAGATTTTGCTTTTTTTTAATAAAAAAAAGTTGCCCAAAATGGGCTGAAATGTCCAAAAATGGCCTTTTTCGAGGCAAAAAGTTGGCACTTTTTTTCTGTGGACGGGACAATTTTTCCAAAATCGCGCCTGCGGCGCCCTGTATTGTCCCCAAATCCGTACAGGGATGCGCGGGGATGGTCTTTTATAGTGATGTGGCACGGATAATGTACCACTGCATGCTACTACACATGTATATACATAGGTCTGGTGCAAAACCGGGCGCGCAAAATCGATTTGACACGCAAGATTTGGGCTGTAATCGATATTTTGATGGTCGTATATCAGATATACGGCATTAGATGCATTAAAATACGTTGTACGGCATGCTACACTACATTAGAGTAACATCGTTAGTCAACCTCAAAAAAATTTTCGTCAAAAAAATCAAAAAAAAAATTATTTTTTAAAAAAAAAGCTCGTTAATAAAAAAAATTTTTTTCAACCCTGGGTCGCGTGGTCGCAGCGAATAGAAAGAGAAAATGAATAAATAGAAAGGCTCTGGCCCCGAAGCGTGGCTAAGCCGGCTGCATGAATTCTCGAAGATGCTAAAGGCTTGTTTTGGTTACAAAAAACTAGGCACTCCGTTACGACTGAAATACCGGCAATACATATCGATTCGATAACCGACGACCACCTGCAAAGTTAAAATTTTTCAACTCGTGGTCGCGACCACTTTTGGTGGTCGCAGCCTGAGGTCGTCGCCACCCAGCTATAAGTTGGTCGCGCTCAAGGGTGTTAGCGACCAGAATGGTTGGCGAGTCGCTCGCTGCGACCAAAAATTGTGGTCGCGATCAAACCATAATTCTACCGTCACTACACTAACTATAATTCCACCTGCACTGCACTCGCCAGGAAATATATGATTTTGGCCTGACGTAAAGCCCACGCCCAGGCCAAATTGTAGCTAATGGTACAGTCGTCAACTCAAGTGGTCACCTCAAGCAGCCCTGAATGAACGCAAAAAAATATACATGGGAGCAGTTGACGACAATAGTCGACGATCTGAGTTGACGACAGTGCTATAACCCCGAGGTAGGTAATCGTAGCCCCAGGAAAGGTCGAGCAAAAAATACTAGCACATTTGCTTACCTACAGTTTGAAAAGACACGCGATCACTTGAAGTTCCTTTCACAGGAGGATGTTTTGGCAAGAACGAAGTGAAGAAATGTTTCTGCGACGGCGCAAATGGCAAAGAATGCGAATCCGTCTGTCCGGGTCACGATCAAACAGAGAGCAACCACTGTTTCTGCGCGCCCGGCCACTCACGACGTTATGGACGATGCGTCAAAACGGACGAATGCAGAACAACCTACGCCTCGATTGGCGATCAAAGGCGTCCGCCCGTTGACCCAACTGGTGCACATCCATGTGCCGGAGCTTTCCATATAACCCCCGGGGGCTGTATTCGGAAAAGGTGGACGGCCCTTTTGCTTCAAACACATTTCACCCACATAGAGCGCCCGGGGCTCTGTTCGCAAACGTCTCCGAATAGAAACCCCAGTCGGCTGCTCTATGTATTCGTGGGTAATGAAAAACTCCGGTAGCCTTCCACACTGATTCACGTTCATGTTGATATTATCATATTCCTTTCCGACAAACGCGTTTGGTCATGCGAACGGGTAGCAATTTGAATCCCAGCTTGCAGAGCCACCGACCACCAGAACCAAATGCCAGCAAGCGCAAATTGAGACTCACATTGCATTGAAACGTATTCCGTACAACAATCCATTTATCCCCAAGTGCGATTCAGAAGGTTTGTGTAGAACCACTTCATTATCACGTACATCATCAATTTAATCCCGCAGTTTTTTCTGAGTCGACCCGGATACGAATATTTTTGGCAATATTGTGATTCTGGATAATTGAACCCTTGCAAAGCAACCGTAGCACACTGATGTCATGGGCAGTGGTCAATAAAAAAATTTTTTTATTCGAACCCCATTTTTTAAAGAAAAATTTTTTTAATTAAAAATTTTTTTTTATTCCAGCCAAAATCTGCCCAACACGGTAAAAAATGAGCGCTCAGGTACAAAATAGGGGTATTTTTGTTACATAATGTGTTCTAAGTGCATATGAAGCACAGGTGATACGAAAACCATGCCATCCAATGGTCGATAAGTACCAATCATAGTCAGGTACACACCCGTACACTTCCCCAGGTGGTGCGGGTGTGATGGTATGGCTTTCTGATATTCGGGATGGGAATTTTGGCTGAAATTATGACGTCTATGTACACGACCAATGCAAATAAGCTGCACATAGTGTGAAATTAGAGTGAATAGAAAATAGAATCACTCCTTTCGGGTCTGGGGCATGGATAAATCAATGCCCACCCAGTCACATGTACGTGTGTAGTCATAGGAGAGGACCTGTGAGTGTGCGCACTATGTCTAGATGCCACAAAAGAACGATTATGGCATCCAATACACCCAAGGGTTAGGTGATGTCAACAGTAGCAATTTTTATGCAAAAAATAGCACTTTTAGAGCAAAAAAATCGAGAAATTTTCGAATTTTGAAATAATAAAAAAAATTTTTTTTAACTTTTGGAACGAATCTTTAAAAAAAAATTTTTTTTAATAAAAATTTTTTTTTGAAACCACTGGTCATGGGTACTGACTTGCGGACGTGCTGTGCACATACAGAAGATCAACGACACTGTAGCTATGTAGGTGGGCACGCATTGCGTTAGATCTGTGGATGCAGTTTCGGCCCATAATGCCAGACTGCAATGGCCCTTTGGCCTTCATAAAAGTGCCAGTGGTGACCGCAATAAACCGAAAAGTGCTACATACATCCCAACTTTGTAGGTCGAGTGAAACATTGTGGGTCGAAACTGCATCCACAGATCTAAGCAATGCGTGCCCAAATGGCTTAACTGTACTAATGTCAGGCGACAATTGCAAAGCCTCTAAATTATATTGGAGGATGGAAAAAACGTTTTTTTAGAAAAAACCGAAAAAAACCTCAGCCTCCGCGGGAAGCATCGGCCTTTTTTCACGACATTTTCAAATTTGGAAGTTGGGAAACATTTTTTCTTCAGAACAACTTTGGCCAAGCGCGGATGATGTCGATGGATAGTCCGTCCACCAGCTCATGTCACTTTGTG
>JASAMV010004160.1:0-15223 GCA_030248065.1 Rhynchonema sp. JSB1_4
ATGGCCAGTTCAAACATTGTTCGAGAGACACAAAAAAATGTGAAAAAAATCATTCGGTCATTTGAAAGGTGTGCACACTTTGGACATTTTAACGAATTAACACATATTTGTGTCTTTTAACATAACAAGCGTACAATTCAACAAGATTTGTCTGAGTGAGATCCAAGTTTCACACAAACATGGGTGACATTTTCGAAACGGTGTAAAGGTCAGTTGGGTGTAAAGGTCGGTGGAAAGCTCGGTCGACAGCTCAGTGTGATAGACCTCGGTGTAAACTTGAAACATTCCACGTTAATAACAGGCAATGTTTCACGTTTACACCGAGCTACGCCGACCGAGCTTTCGACCGAACTTTACACCGACCTTTACGCCCAACTGACCTTTACACCGTTTCGAAAATTCCACCCCATGTTGGTATTGGGATTTGTTACTAATCAGGCCATTTATCACGCGCGTAATGTAGTGCTTGCTATACTTGTTCGGTCTCTGCCGATCGGAAATCAAGCGTAACTCATGTACGCCCCAATGTGATAACAAGTGAAGTGCATGTTTGAGTACTACTATACTATCGTCTATCATACACGATTCATGAAATGTACTGGATTTTTTTCAACGATTTCCAATAAAATCACCATTGTGGTGACCGAAGATGTGAAAAAACTCGGACTGCAAAACGTGAGTGAAATTTTAATGCGTGTGCGAGTTGTGCGTTGTGCATAGCAGAAACTACCAAGCAAAATAAATTGTTTGCACACGACCAATTTTCGACCTCATAATTCCCTCAAGTGTGGCTATAACATCTCATAATGACAGCTCATTGATGTGATCAAAGACAGACATGGCGCCAAACTTGTTATTCTTTGTGGTATTCAATCAAAAGATATGAGATGTTGGGCATATGAAATTGAGGAGAAATCATTGGCTGAACACAATTGTGCACCAAGACGAAAATCAAGAACTAAAGCTTTTGACTTTGCGAGCTTTTGTCCAAAACCTACCGTTGCAATACATATATCCGGATATTATCAGTAATGACACAATGGATACAAGATGTCTAATGTTTGGATACGTAGTGCTGACCGTTGGTTAAGAAAACAAATGAGACAAAAACTCATATTGGAGCGCGCACAATTCTTTTATGAAGCGGTTTGATCTCAAATCGAACATTATCAGTCTCAGAGAATTAGGCAGTTTGTATTGTTATTCTTGGCCGAAAATGTGACAACCTAAACCTCCGACAAAATAACATTTTGCACACTTGAACACGGATAGCCATGTCAATATTCAACTTACCTACCCAGTACCAAAATCATACTTTTGTAAAATCGGTCTCTTTGTCATAAAGATTGTAATGGGCGATACGGATCACCAATGGCACGTTACTGTAACGCTTCACCAGATGCGATTGGTGCGATAAAAATAAAAGTTGGACAATTTTGTTCAAGTTGTAAGAACTAGAGAGTAATAAAACGGTTATTATCAGTTTGCCGCGCTTGGAATTTGAGATTAGGCACGGATTAGGTAAAATGCACGCATTAAAATTTCAATTTGTGTATTGAATGATGGGCAATTGTTCTAAAATTCTGCCTTGGATCATGATGCTGTCTCTTGTTTATCAGTGGAATACAATGGAAAAGATAACGCTTCAGATAAACTTTGGAAATGATAGTTTGCATGGCCCACCGCCACATACATCGTTTAAATTAATGTATTTTCACCTGCGTTACATTGTATTTCAGTAAAAAGTGACAAAAAGCGGCAGAACACGGCAAAAATGCATAGAACACAAATTTTGCCTGAAATGACTGTTTTCTGAGGCTTCGTTTATGACCACATGTTTTGAAGTTTGCACACATAAACATTCGGCGTGGTGTGCAATGTGTAATTATTGTTTTCTCACGCCCGACGATAAAAATGGCGAAGTTTCGCAATTATACAGCAACAACAACAAGATTGAAAAAAATGTTCGTTTGCATGGCACTGAAGAAAATATAACGTTATGTCCCGCTTTGCACAACCTTTGCGGCTGCCAGCTGATGCGATGGACAGAAACCTGTTATTCGAAATCACCCCAAACACGCGCAAGAAAACCATCAATTTTTATCTCGAGATGTTCTTGATGGCATTTACACACTTGTCTGTAACAATCCCGTAAATTGCAGCGGTTGCGCTGGGTTAAGTGACAGAAAAATATGAAATTTCCATACTTCGACACGTAAAAATTGTCTCAAGTTTGTAGATTTTCCGACGGACAATGTCAACAGTGCTCGAACAGCGTGCAATCCGCACACCGGTTTTGTGAGTGTTGCCAAACATGCTGATCTGCCGGATCAGCTGCTGCGAACGTCTGAACAGAAACACGGTCAAATGACGGTTGGGGGCTGTATCCAAACAACATGATGGTAGGATATGATGGCGAGCACTCGGGACTCACATAGGAACCGCATTTGATTCTGAAAAAGGACTTGACTATTTGGTCGCCAGTGCTTTGCAACTGGAGCACGCAAAAGGACACGACGACACAAATACGCGTCGAGGATCACTGATCCCCAGTCGATTTTCTGGCAGTTATGTTTATTTTTCGTGTCAGAATGCTCTGGGTTCCAATAAGCAGTAAAAGGGAACGACTGGCTCTGATCATGAATGAATCCACTTGCATGAATCCACCGATGCAAGAAATAAATAAGTCGACAAAGATTCGTATTTTATAATCATGATCACAAGCCACTTCCCACAACGCAATAGGATATTGCAAACATTTCCACGGCTATGTTCCTCTATGAAATCTCCCCATGTCTGGGCGTGCGGAGTTGTTCCCCATCAGTGCACAGTTCTTGAAACATACAGTATCTGGCTGTTGTGGTTCCTCTTACGCCACGGTGGTAGCACACACAAGAACTGTTTAGTCCCAGGACTTAGCTGAAAACGGAAACTCCGTAATCCCACAGCTGCGTTACTGAAACGTTGTTTTCAAAGCAAGCAACCGGAGCACCCACACGGCATCTCATACTGTAGAACTTTGTATTTTTGTTGACAACAGGAACTTGTCGACGATGGTGAGCACACTAAACTATAGAATAATTGGTTGTTAAAGATTTAGAGCCAAAATTTTCTTTCTATGGTCAAGTTTTGCGTGTGAAGCGCAGATGCGCGTGAAATTCATCAAGTAAACATCGTTTCATCATCATTATTCGTCATTTTATGAACTTTCAAGCACTTTCGTCACCGTGAGTGGGTGGGGCATGCCTTGGTAACCTCGATGACATATCCCCAACTCCTCCACATTGCAAAGTGAGAGAATACGAATTTTTTTATTTTTTTTATTCAGAGGTCGCATCGCAGCAATATTGGGCCGGGTTTGGCCGCCCGGCCCGGCCCGAGCCCCCAAATCTCCGGCCTGGCCCGGCCCGGCCGACCCGAACCCCCAAATCTCCGGCCCGGCCCGGCCCGAACCTCCAAATCTCCGGCCCGGCCCGATTTTTTGGCTCAGATTTTAACCCAATTTTTGTCATAATTCTTGCGATTTTTGAATCTTACCGAAATTCTAGGGGGGGGGGGGTTTGTGGGATAGGTAGCCACCCACCCACAGTACAGTAGGTCCCCTCGCCTGGTACAGTAGGTATCCCCCGATTTTCACCCCGGCAGTGTAGTACTTGGTCAGGGTGTTGACGATAGATAGATTGGGACCCGAAATGTGTTGACGATAGATAGATGACCCAAGTCCGAAATCTGGGGGGGGGGTCGACCCAAACTTGTTGACGATAGATAGATGGTGGGGGGGGGGTCGCCAAAAATCAAGGTATAGTATAGTGTACTAAGTTGGTAATAATGTGTAAATATTAATGAAAATGTACTAAGATGCACTAAATCCGCGCGTAGCGCGCGATTTTTTGCCTATTTGGGACAAAAAATACCGATTTTGAGCCATTTTGAGGCAAAAATGCCCATTTTGGGGTCGAAATGTGTTGACGATAGATAGATTGTTCCCAGAATTTGTTGACGATAGATAGATTTGCCCATAAGTGTTGACGATAGATAGATGAAATCAAAAAGTGTTGACGATAGATAGATGAATTGGGGGGGGGGCCCCCCCCCACCCCCCCCCCCCAAGTACTACCCTGCACCCCGGTACAGTAGGTAAGAGTAGCTACAGCCAGTCATAAGAGCGTCACTGTAAGGCAGAGGTCGCAATCGGGCCGGCCCGACCTCGGGCCGGGCCGGGCCGGGCCGCGATTTTGGGCTTTTGGCTCGGGCCGGGCCGGGCCGGAGATTTGGAGGGTCGGGCCGGGCCGGGCACCCCGGCCCGAAGCTTCTGAAGTGACTTATTTTACTGAAAAAGTAGGGGGTTTTTTTGTCCAAAATACTAAAATTTCTGACGGATTCAGCAAGTAAGTGATCAGCATTGTCCAGTCGTGTGGCTACCCAGGCGTGCAATCAACCTACTGTACCACCAGAGAGGCCTGAAATCAACCTACCTACTGTACCGACCGGCCGAGCTAGGGGGAAACAAAATTTTTTATGTCCAAGTTTAGATGAAAATGTACTCTTAAAACCCTCAAAGTTTTTCGATTATTTGGAATGAAAAATATGGATTTTATACCATTTTGAGCCAAAAATAGCAACCTACTGTACCAGCCGGGGGGCGGCGACCTACCTACTGTACCAGGATGGCGCGTCATCTACCTACTGTACCTAGGGGGGGGACCCCCCAGCCACACCATTGGTATTGTGTATCTGGCGACTTTTTCATGGAAAACAATGAAATTTCAACAAAAAAATTGATTCAAAAATCGCAAAAATTATGACAAAAATTGGGTTAAAATCTGAGCCAAAAATTCGGGCCGGGCCGGAGATTTGGGGGTTCGGGCCGGGCCGGGCCGGAGATTTGGGGGTACGGGTCGGGCCGGGCCGGGCCGGAGATTTGGGGGCTCGGGCCGGGCCGGGCCGGCCAAACCCGGCCCGATTGCGACCTCTGCTGTAAGGCTTGGGGATCGCCCCCAAGTCCCACCTGTCTATTTTTGTGGGAATGAGCAGATTGTTTCACCTCCCCATGTCCGGGACCTGGGTGTCATAATTGACCAACAAAACTTAAAATTTGAGTCACACATTGGTAAAATTGTTGCCGACGCCAGTAGAATGGAAAAGACCATCCGCCGTAACTTCCACAGTCGTAATCGCGACTTCCTCCGCAAACTCTACTTGGCCTATGTTCGTCCATTACTGGAATTTTCCATGTCCATTTGGTCCCCTCAAAATGTCACTTTGGCTAAAAACGTTGAAAAAATTCAACGTAGGTTCACTTATTATTTACCAGGCATGCAAACACTGTCTTACCAACAGCGTTTGCATGCACTAAATTTGGACCCCCTAATTTATCGCCGGACCGTGAACCACTGTAGTGGCTGGGGGGGGATGGGGGGGGATTCCCCCCCCTAAGGGGTATCTATCTCGAGTCAACCCTTAGGGGGGGATGGGGGGGGAAGGGTATCTATCTCGAGCCGACCCCAAAGGGTATCTCGAGTAAGTAGATTTATGGTTTTCAAAGGCAAAAATAGGTGTTTTTCGACCTCGGGACCCCCAAAAATCGCGCGCTCCGCGCGCAAACACCCAAAAATGGTCATTTTAGGCCAATTTTCGGCAAAAATGTCAAAAAATACCCATTTTTAGGCCAATTTTGCAGTAAAATTGCATGCAAAAAACGGCCTTTTTTCGCCTTTTGACGGACCATAGGGGTATCTTGGGTAGCCTCTGGGGGTATCTCGAGTAAGTCCGAAACCTTCCCCCCCCTAGGGTATCTTGGGTCGATTGGCCTGCCACCACACTGCCGTGAACGATCTTGTGCTCGTGTACAAAGTCGTTCGTGGTCTCATACCTGGGGTAACCAAGGAATCATTCTTTCCATCGCGTGACACCGGCCGCCCAACCCGAGGGCACTCCCACAGTTTGTGTCGAGTTCATGGCGCGGGTCCGGACCGGACTTGTCCGGATATTGGGCTTATCGCGTTGTGGACCTCTGGAACAGGCTCCCAGAGGACGTCGTCTCCGCTGCCTCAATTGCGGCCTTTAAATCTAAACTAAACCCACGTGGTCGAGACGTAGTTTCTCGCCATATTTCAACAAAATTCTCAGCCGTCGTTGACTGATCTCCTCAGTCACTGAGTTGCTGCTTTCAGGTAATCGTCAATTTTTGTTATCGCCTGTTTTCATCTCGTGTGCGCCATTGATCACTTATTTTTCGCCTGTCGTTGCTGTTTTTGGTTGGTTTAAAATTTCTCTGGTACGTTTTGTCGTTTGTTCATTCATGATTATCATTGTGTTGCGTACACTCGTTTATTTTTCAGGTGTTTTCCGGATCTCGTTGTAGGTCTTTGCGTGAGCTTGCAAATAAAATTTGAATTTGAAAGGTATCACCCCCCGATTTTGGCACTTTGGAAGGGGACCCCCTCCAGAGGTGGGAATCGGGCCGGCCCGAACGGTCGGGCCGGGCCGGGCCGGGGTGGCCGGCCCGAAAAGGCCCGACATCATCGAATTTCAATAAAAAATCGTGATTTTTTAGGCCAAATTTGCCAAAATTTCTCACGATTCTGCAATCATAGTAGTGGCTGGGGGGGGGGGGTTGGGGGGTTACCCCCCTCTCAGTACTTACCTACCACAAAACCCGAGGGGGGTTGGGGGGGTTGAGTACTTACCTCTCACAACTCCAAATCATACCTCACAAGCAATTTTATACCTTTTTAAGGCAAAAATCGGTGTTTTACGACCTTATTTTCCCAAAAATCGCAAACCCACCCATAATACCTATTTTTAGGCGATTTTCGGCGAAAATTTTGAAAAAGTACTATTTTTACCTCATTTTTTGGCCAAAATTGTATCACAAAAACGGTGTTTTTTCGCCTTTTTGGGTGACCAAAATCATACCTCTCACGCTTCCGGTCCCAACCCCGCATCATACTTACCTCCCACACATGGGCCTGCCACTACACTGCTGCAAATCAGCACCGACTTCCATGATTATCAGGTATTTTTAAACAAAAAACAGTAATTTTTACACCAAAAAATTGGCTCAAAAAATCGGGCCGGGCCGACTTTTTTCCAGGTCGGGCCGGGCCGGGCCGACTCCCGGACCTCGTCGGGCCGGGCCGAGGTAACCCGGCCCGATTCCCACCTCTGACCCCCTCCCGCTCCCACCAATGTTCTGGGGGAAGGGGTCCCCCCAGTGTAGTGGCAGGCAGATGGTTGCAAGGTACCCTTGGGGGGGATGGATCCAGATGGTTGCAAGGTACCCCCTACCCAGCCTCCGGAAGGTTGCAAGGTACCCCTTGGGTCCGAAAAAAGGGCGTTTTTTGCATGCATTATACTGCAAAATTGGCCAAAAATTGGTACTTTTTTCGATTTTGGCCGAAAATTTGCCTAAAATAGCTATAATATGGAGGTTTGCGCGCGGAGCGCGCGATTTTTGGGGTTTTGAGGTCGAAAAATACCCATTTTTGCCTATGAAAACCATAAATTGATGGTTGCAAGGTACCCTCCGGGATGGTTGCAAGGTACCTACCCTTCCCCCCCCCATCCCCCCCCAAGGGGTGGTTGCAAGGTACCTACCCCTCAGGGGGGGAATCCCCCCCCAGCCACTACACTGGTCCCCCCTAAGGTACACAAAACCGCCGCGACCAAGGTACACTAGTACGCTAACCGCCGCGCCAGGTACACTAACCGCCTCAATTTTTGCCTAAAATAGGTATTTTTAGGCCTAAAATGGGCATTTTTAGGCCTAAAATGGGTCATTGTTGGTCAATGTTGTCAAAAGTCGCCAAAATACCCTTTTTGTGAAAAATTTTTTTCCAAAAAGGGGCAAAAATCGATCAAACTGCGAAACGCTAATGCGTTCTCGTAGATTTTCTACCTCAAAAAGTGACTTTTTCCTGAATTTGGGTCTTCCCCCTTCCCCCCCCCCAGGGAGGTGCACTAACCGCCGCACCGAAAAAATGGGTAGGTACACTAACCGCCGCACCGGGCCAGGAACTACACTGCGCCCCCTAGAACAACGCTGCCCCCCAAGGCCATCGGCTCTGGTACAGTAGGTATCCCCCTCTCTGAGCCCGGTACAGTAGGTATCCCCTCCAGAGTACCGTCAACACTGCTTAGCTCTGGCGTTCTGTGAATCCTTTTTGTTTTCAGAATTATCGCAATTTCCACAGTGAAGCAGCAGAAGTCGTTCACTCTACCTATTTTCGATCTTAAGACCATTCACTCCACTTCTTGTCCCGCACCCTCGTTGACAAACGTTTTTTGCGTTCTCGGCCCGCTTCAGTCAGAATGGGCCAAACGTTGAGTGAACCCGTGACGGCCAAAGAGACGGCCAGCTGTGGAGATCACTGTATGAAAGTTGGATCGTCTTCAATGCAAGGATGGCGCATCAGTAAGTATGGGGTGGGTGTGGGGGCTCCGGTCCGCGTCCGGCTCTACCGTGTTGTCATAGGCGGAATTAAATTCTGTATTATCGGAAAATGAACACCCCCCAAATAAGGTTGTATAGAAGAAAATCTCATTCCACTGAGTTTCAGCTTCATTTGCATTATCAAAAGCTTTTTTTCATCCGGTGGTTAAGTGAAAATAGAACCCACATCAATTGACTCTCCCCATGAATTTAACCGCACCCAACCCCAACCCCAGTAAAAAATAGAAAAATTAATACATTTCGTGAAAAAAGACCGATGTTTCCTGGAGGCTGAATTTTTCTTCGGTGCCTTACGGCTCAGATCCGTTCTTTAGTTTTTCCCTAAAAATACGTTTTTTAAATAAAAAAATACCTTTTGTTCATCCGCAAGTATAGGCCGCCATACCATTTTCTGTGTTCCTCCCTACCATTACCATAGTCCATACGTTTTTCAGACATGGAAGATTCTCACACGCATATTCTCAGTCTTCCCGACGACAAACATGCATCATTCTTTGCTGTGTATGACGGGCATGGTGGTTGGTTTGGTTGAGTTGCGGTTGACGGATAATGATTATAAGACACATCAATTATCTCCCGAAAGAAGCTTCTGTAATTCGGTTCATTGCGTTGCAGGCGCCAAGGTTTCGCAATACGCTGGCAAACACCTGCACAAAACACTACTACAAACGGAGGCATATCGTGAGTTTTGACTTTTCATACTTGAATTACCGTAAAAACCTAAATAGAAGGGGGGGCTCTATTAACTCACTGACCCCATTTTGGGGGGGGCTCTATTACGGGGGGGCTCTATTAATTCACTGACCCGAACCTGAAAAATTGTTCTCAGAAATACCCCCCAAAACCCCTAAAAAGGGGTTTGAAAGGATTTTTTTCGCTTGTAATCGCATTTATTCGTGTCTATTCGTCAATAGGAGGCGTATTATGTGCTCTGAACGAACAACAAACATGCATAAATGTACCTGTACACCACTATCAAGCCTTAATACACTACAGTATAGGGGATGTTACTTAGGGGGGGCTCTATTCCGGGGGGGGCCTCTATTAATTCACTGACCCCTTTTTGGGGGGGCTGTATTACGGGGGGGCTCTATTCCGGGGGGGGGCTGTATTTAGGTTTTTACGGTAGTTTTTTGCGTCAGCAATCAGTGTGGTACATAGCCAGGGTATTGACGACAGATAGATTGGAGCAGTGGTGTAGCTGGGGTTCCCCCTAGGTACAGTAGGTTGGTACGTTGACCCTCCACCCTAGGTACAGTAGGTTGCGATTATTGACTCAAAGTGGTATAAAATCGGTACTGTTTCGTTCAAATAGGCGAAAAATCGCGCACTACGCGCGAAATCAGTGTTTAGCATACATTTTCACCAATATTAAAACATAAAAAATTTGGTTCCTCCCGGATAATCCCCTAGGTCGGCCTTACAGTAGGTAGGTTGCATCTTGCACCCCTCATTTTTGTGGTACAGTACGTTGCGCCCCTCAATTTTGGTGGTAGGTTGCCGCCCCGCCAGAGTAGCTACAACACCACTGGATTGGAACCCGGAATGTATTTACGACCTCAGTCAAACGTCTGGGCGGTCGACAAAAGTTAAATGTGCTGTTTTTGGTAATTTTAAGAAGTGTGAAATTCCTGGGGTATTTGTTGACGATGGTTAGATGAATTCTCGTGGGTCTTTTCCCCATGTGCTGACGATAGAGGTTGAAGGTCTGGGAAAAAAACCCGACCTCGAACAGACGAAATTTTGCTCATTTGCCCTGCTATTAGTGCAAATTGTTGGCTCAGTATACTGAATTAAAGTATTTTTAAACAACAGTGCTTTACGGATCAGGCAACGCGTTTGAAAAGTTTCTCCAAAAAGTATTGTCAGAGTGTGCATACAGTATAGGGTGCAATTACAGGCTGAAAGTTGAAGTCGCGTGCACGCGCGTGCGAAACAGTGCAAAGTATAGGCAAAAGTCGAAGTAACTTCGCGTGCACGCGACGTTTTGCGCGTGCGCTGCCTATGTTTCAGCACTAGGAAGTCGCTGGCACGCGCGGGCGCGCGACTTCAACTTTCAGCCTGGAATTGCACCCGGGAACTGTAGGTACTCAAACCAACGTCTCTCTCTCTGTATAGAAAACAAAATTTGAGGCATCAGACATTCATGTGCCAAATAACATGGACAGCACACATGGCCAAACATGGGGCAAATCAGCCATGTACATACAGTCATAAGTCCTCGGTTCGGCGTGAGTTCTCTTTTTTTAGAAAAACATAAACGCGAATCGAAAATGTAAAGTTATTTTAATATACGTACTGGTCTGCTAGAGTTCAGATCGTTGGTTAGCATGTCATATACCCACCTCAATGATGATTTGAATTACTGGCTTTTGCCATGAAACACATCAACCGAACTTACTGGTTGCGGCTTAATTGCTGGTCACTAACTTGATTTGCAGATTTCAAAAAAAAATTGAAAGAATGGACTACCTCCGTACGCAGTCCGAATCTTCTTCACAATCACCCGTCCCCCCACCACCCCCGGCCAAACTGTTGTTCTCGCGTACCAGACAAGATGGCGGACTGACCGTGTTGTGGTATCGATTCATTGAAATGACCGATCTGATCGGAAACGTCTACAAACAGGCAAAGGTGTGTGCTTTGTGCATGACCGTTCAGAGCTTTGCTGGCATATATATCTGGCCTGGTTTCGCATCAAAAGTATTTTACACGCCAATGGCCCAAATTCTCGAAAGCGCCATCAGGGCGGTTGCGCAACTCTGTACGTACATTTGTCTCACGCTCTTCCTCGGTGCGTAAATTCCCTTATATTCCAAACGTGCGTCCGTTGCACAACGCTGCTGTTCTCGTAAGCAGTGCGTACCGAATTAAGGTCAGCCAGCTGGAGGTTGTCATCATCGCGTTTGGGCCGATTGCGCCTTTGAGAATTTGAGTAAATGTGAACGCAGAAGCTAGCCTGTTATCTTGCAGTTTGGGCAGCAGAAGCATTGTTGTCCTTCGTCAATTTTGGGTCAGCTGATTGAGTTTTATAAATAAATGAAAAATACATACTTCTTGAGGGGGATGTATTTTACAAAAGCACTTAGACCCCAAAGGAAAGTCAAACTAAAGCCAAACCACACCCCAACCCAGGGTTGGGCAAAAAAACGACGGCGTTTTTTCTTAAAAAAAACGACGTTTTTTTAAAAAAAACGCCTGGGTCATTTTTCGTTTTTTTAAATCCTGAATTTCCTTGATTTTCCCTGATTTTTCAGGGAAAGTACCCTGATTATCAAGGAAAATCAATTTTTTGTCCCATTTTTTTCAAAAAATTTTCGACCAATTTTTACTTTATCGAGATACGTCAATATACGGCGTTTGACTTTCAATGATGACCCCGGCCAAAGTTGATCCCATGATGCGGGTCTGATATGGGATCTTAACAACTCGCTAGAAAAGGGTTGAAACCCGTTTATTTTGCTTCAGAACACATAGAATTACTTCATTTGACCACGTTTTCTTCCCAACATGAGCGTTTTCCAATTTTTTTGGAGGCATATTTTAGTCATCTGGGCGTTTTAAAAAAAAACGTTTTTTTAAAAAAAACGATTTTTGAAAAAAACGTTTTTTGCCCAACCCTGCCCCAACCAACCTCGACACTGACGCAATCAAAGCCCTGCATACCCGGCCAATACAATTTCATCCCAGATTGCCAACTTCTACCTGATGTTGATCCTGATTGGCATCTACGTCGCTCTCGCCGTCTACATGATGGAAGTGTTGTGCAGGTGAGGGGCACGAACAGGTTTTACGACTTAGTATGTAGGAAGTGCACAGACTCTCAATGGACTCAAAACGTGTGTTGTATGCATGGTTGACAATATTTGCTGTCTTAACTTTCCTGCAAAGTATCGCCGGCGATCGTCAGACGCGAAAGTACCGAAAACATGTTGTGCTCATACCGATACTGTTCGTTGTGACTTTTGCTAAAACGTTGCTTTTTTTGGCTGGGGGCTCGAACCTTCGCCTTCCGCCTTGAAACGGCACCTGCCCCACTTCTCACACAGACTGGTCTACCGGTGGCGTCGCAGCGCCTGGTCGTCAACGACCGAATGGGCGGAGTCAACGGCCGATTTGGCACAATCGCCCGACACCCTGGACGTGGCTGACGCAGTTGCACCATCGACGGTCACGATGACCTGCGCTGGACCACCATCCACGGAGGGCACCATTGTCAGGGTTGGTTGTTGTAAAAAGGCGGCCTTCTGCGGGATCTCTACTGAGCGCCCTCTAATCAGAACCTAGATTCAGTCAAGACACTCAAAGCGCTCTGCCTGGTGAATCCTACTCAAGGGGGTGGCCCATGGGGCCGAATTTTAGAATTTGCAAAGAAATAAGTCCTACTGACTTCGCGTAGGCATTATTATGCATTAACAATTCCCCAGGGCAGGCCAAAAAGGGTGTGCCAGTCGGGGCATCATAAGTTAGCAAAAATGGTACACAAAAATGGTCGAAATGTTCAAACAGTTGGTACGTTAAATGTGCTGTACCAATGCATCTGCTTTTTAGTTGGTGGGGCCGTTTGGCGGTGGAAAAAGTTTGCCGATTTGCCTTTAACGAACGAAATGTATAGTTTTTGACGCTAATTCGATTGATGCCGAGAGCGCTTCAATCTGTTTCGCCTGTTAAAAGAAATGTCCATTTTTAGACTTTTTCGGGCTGAGTACCTCCCCGGAACCCTAGGTGCGAACCTATTGGCCATAACTCAGGCTGGGTTCAGAGCAATTGAAGACCGTGTTTGTCTGCAGCTGATCTCTTGCTTGATTGCTGATCCGATGTGTTTTAAATCCTGTGTGGTCAACATGGCCAAACGCTGTTTAAAAAAATCTGCCGCCCGGACCGGGGCGCACATACTATTACCAGGGTTGGACAAAAAAACGACGGCGTTTTTATAAAAAAAACCACGTTTTTTGTTTCAAAAAAACGTCTGGGTCGCTTTTCGTTTTTTAATCCTGAATTTTTTTTGATTTTCCCTGATTTTTTCAGGGAAACTACCCTGATTTTCAAGGAAAATCGATTTTTTTGTCCCATTTTTTTCAAAAAATTTTCGACCAATTTTTACTTTGTCGAGATACGTTTTGCAGTTTGCGTTTTGATATACAGAGTTTGACCTTCAATGATGACCCCGGCCAAAGTTGGTCCCATGATGCGGGTCTGATATGGGATGTTAACATCTCGCTAAAAAGGGTTGAAAGCCGTTTATTTTGCCATATTTTGGTCATATTTTGGTCATCTGGGCGTTTTAAAAAAACGTTCTTTTAAAAAAACAATTTTTTTGAAAAAAAAAACGTTTTTTGCCCAACCCAGACAAATGTCAATTCTTTCAACATTTCATTTTTGCAGAAATTCCAACGCAAACAGCCGGCGGCCAACGGCGGACAGCCGAACGGCACGTGCCCGCCATCAAGTGGCACCCCGCGCGGCACAAACAATGCGATGAAGTCCCGTGGTGCGGTCACGCGGACACAATCCTCGGACAGTAGTGCGCTCGAGAAGACATTTCATGACGTTCAGACTTTATTTTGAAGATTATTTTGTTTTCATTTGTGTTGGATAGGGCACTGTACTGTATATTGACATCAACATGATTTTTTGGAAGCCCCTATTTGTTCACACAAGAATTTATCATCGCTCCGCGAGCGCTCTTTTAGATGCCTGTATCTGTATGTAAAGGTGGTTTTTTTGGTGATACTTCACTTTGTTGTGTACTGTAATGCTCTCTGTGGCATTACATTTTTAGCTGTTCGTTAAGTGTGTTGAAACACATAAAGCTTCCGCTTGGATGTTTGTCTGTCTGATCACGATCCCTTATGGTCATTGTGTGCGCCAACAATACGAAAATTGTTCTGCAACTCGGGTTTGTGCACATCAGTCATCAGTTTCTGGTGTGTTGTATTATCGCGATTTCGTTGCGAAGAGATCCGTCGCATGCCTTTCACATATTTGATGTTTTCAGCCGTCACCCAGCCTAAAATTCTCAAAAAGCACCAAAATTCGCTTTGGCCCACGCCATGAAAGCGGACGCGCCTGATCCGATGAATATTGCGAAGATAAGGTTTGCGCTAGCCAGAATCGGAAAAAGAGTTGGCCAGATTTAAATAATAGTAAAATACATAACGAAGAAAATGCATAACTTATTTTAGGTTTTTCCGTTTATAGGTATACTGCATGCATAATAGTGTGCCAAGCAGACAAGCAAACATTGGGTCGAATTCTCGAAAACGCCTGCGCGCAGTCGTTGCACTTGCGCAATCCAAATGTGCCATCCAAATGGGCCAGGGTAATCGCTTTCATTTCTTTTTTATCCGCTCGTTTTTGCCTAAAGACTAAAAATCTTCGAACACATTTCTGTGACTTCAACAGCGTCCAACGCACAGCAAGAGTGTACAGTTAGATAATGAAAACAGCAAATAAACCACGACAGAATAAATGTTGAATAACACACAGACCGAACAACGAAGTCGGGAATGGTTGCTTTGTGGCCGCGACATTGATACCCGGGACCCAGGGTACCAGCTACAGGGTCTGCGTTGCAAGCCTGGGTCCCCTGAGTCCCCAGGTATAAATACATCGAAGTTTCGCTAAGCTGCACTCGGTTTTCGGCAAAAAACACAGCTTGAATGTTTCGTTTAACCAGACAAGCACAACCGGGTTTATCTTTTTATTTGTTGACTAAGGCCAACCATTGTTACGCACGTGGAATGAGTTACTGTTGTTTCATTTGTT
>JASAMV010004161.1:0-40306 GCA_030248065.1 Rhynchonema sp. JSB1_4
GTCTGGCCGCGGTATCCAACTGCCCCTTCTTTTGAAGTCTGAAAGGCTGGGATGCTTGTGCCATGTTTCTTCTGTTACCATATCTTCCAGTTTCGAGTATTAGTGCCATGTGTATTAGTTCACCCATAGGAGACTGCGCAGTGTAGCTCTGCCCTTGTATCCAACTGCCCCTTCTTTTGAAGTCTGAAAGGCTGGGATGCTTGTGCCATGTTTTCTTCTGTTACCATATCTTCCAGTTTCGAATATTAGTGCCATGTGTATGAATTCACCCATAGGAGACTGCACAGTGTAGTCTGGCCGCGGTATCCAACTGCCCCTTCTTTTGAAGTCTGAAAGGCTGGGATGCTTGTGCCATGTTTTCTTCTGTTACCATATCTTCCAGTTTCGAATATTAGTGCCATGTGTATGAGTTCACCCATAGGAGACTGCACAGCGTAGTCTGGCCGCGGTATCCAACTGCCCCTTCTTTTGAAGTCTGAAAGGCTGGGATGCTTGTGCCATGTTTTCTTCTGTTTACCATATCTTCCAGTTTCGAATATTAGTGCCATGTGTATGAGTTCACCCATAGGAGACTGCACAGTGTAGTCTGGCCGCGGTATCCAACTGCCCCTTCTTTTGAAGTCTGAAAGGCAGTGGATGTCGCATTGTGACCTAATGGGGGTCCGGCAATTTCAGTCTCTCCAAAGAATATTATCACCTGAATTGTTTATTATCGCCAAACTGGGTGCGCGGTGTAAACTACAATAGGTGATCGGATCAGATCAGACCTTGAACACGTGACTTTTGTTTGAACAAGAATATTTCAAGATTTACTGGTGGCTGTAACTTGCAACAGCGTGAAGCTCGAAAAGGTCCCTTATGAACAGGTCTTGTGTCGTCGCGGTAGGTGACCGAGACAGACTCGATCGCGTTTTATCTGATCCACAAGTTTGATCACGCCCGGTGAAAATCGATCGAATTATCGATTAACAATCGCTTGTGAAACATCAGGCAGCCAGCCATACAACATACCAAGAAACGTGCTCGTGCACGCCATGAATATCGGTGCACCAACGGCGTGAAAAGCGTGCGCCACTTTTTCTCGTCTGTCGAGGTTCCTTTTCGCCAAGCAGTACCCGACGGCGTAGTGGAGCGTGAAGTCGAAACTCAAACCGATCGCTAGAATTATCATGGTCGATTCCAGCACGCTCAACTCCCAGCGCATCAACGTCACGGTGGCCACCACGCACAGGATTATGCCTGCAAAATGAGGGTAATGTTGTGCCACGATGAAAATTGTGAGAAGCGCTTGGGGCTCGAGCCCAGTCCCGCACGTAATTTTGGCCGTTTGTATATGCAAGTAGGGTACGCTGAACATGGGCTCCAAGTGTAGTACGGTGTTCTGTTTTGGAATTCAACGTGTTCGTGATTGAATCGCATCTGTCTCGATGAAGTCACTTTTAGGCCAGGAAAGAACTGACATCTCCACATTTAATCAGCTTACAGTATAAGTTGCTCCATGGACAGTTAAACAACGTAAAATCACAACTGAGACACCAATCTCGAACTACATAAACCATGAGAGGTCACCACGGGATGAGCAGGTTCGATCGCCGAACATACCAAATACAAAACGGACTCCATATGAATCGCCAAGGAATCCCCACCCTGAATTTCAAGTTCGCAAATAAGTACAGGCCTTGCTCAATCCGACCAACTTGTGATGTGATTCCTTGTGAGTACGATGAAACATTCTGTGTTTTGATAAAGTAAAAAAAGCCCCAACGGAAAAAGTAATAAAGACCCATTGCGTGTTGGTTCCTTTTTTCGCGTGACAAAAAAGCCCCATCGCATGGCAATCAACACACCCACACACAAACAAAGGAAAGACAACATAAACAAACCGAACTAGCCCTTTTCACACGTAGCCAACACAGGCAGCCTGTTGTGCAGCACACCCACGCAGTATTGTGGCAGTAAAACATTATGTCACTGTGTTTGTGCGCTGTGTGTGTGGGTGTGTTGTTTGACAGTACGCTGGTTGCATGGCTTGACTATTGAACGTGTGCGCTTGCACAAAATGCACGTGGGATGAAGCAATCTTGAGTTTTGTCGTCAGAGATCCAACGTGCCAACTTGTAAGGTGTAACTTACACGGGGGTGTAAAGAACTGCAGATAAAAGGAGAATATGACGACCAGCAAAAGTAGCAGTTTCGGAAACTTTGATATTGAGCTTTACTCCTGCACGCCGTACCAGCACTGGTTAATATCGCGACACGAAGCTAAAAAATGCTAAAAGTGCATCGGCAAGATGATCTGGAACACTGGAAGAGCGCCAAAATCACTTGACTTTTTTGTGCGAAACGGTCCACAATGAAGTGATAAACGATTTCAATATTCATTTCAGTTATACTCAGGATAAACAAAACTCGACATAACACAATCGTTGGAGAGAACGAACAGCTTGTTAAGGTTTCTCTTGCATTCACTTTCCCCAACCGCTTGCTTGGGGCTTACTTCACGTCCGCCAAAAAGGAACCAACGAGTTGGGTCTTTTTTTCAAATCGCGATAAAACTTTTAATAAGGGCGGACTTAGGTTGAACACGGAACACGGAAATATTTCGTGTCACGTGTTCCGTGATAATTTTGAAAATCACGGAACACGGAAATATTTCCGTGTTCCGTGATTTTCAAAATTATCACGGAACACGGAAATATTTCCGTGTTCCGTGATTTTAAAAATTTTGTCACGGAACACGGAACACGGAAATATTTCCGTGCACGGAATCCATGAAACTGGTTTGTATGTAAATTATTTCCGTGTTCCGTGTTCCGTGTTCAACCTAAGTCCGCCCTAAGCCGGGTATCGGGGTGCAGGATTTTTTATTATATGTCTGTTCGTCTCCGCCGTAAATGTACAATCTTAACTGCGTTGGGTGTGATGCGTTGGATCTTTTTGTTTGACAAGGGACGATATGCAGTCATTTGCATCACTTTCTGGGCTAACTAGGCCGATAGATGGGTCACCTTGTAAATCCGCAAAAAATTTTTCTATGATCAAATTTGTGAAAATTTTTATCAAAAAATGACGTTTTTTACGTTTTTGTTTGTCTTTGTATTAGTGCCATTATTAATCGGTCTGCTGCTAAAGTCTGAAAATATGCTCAATTAGTCTTCAAACAGTTTCAAATGAAATGAAATCTTAAGCAAATACAGGCAAGCACACAGCTGCGAGTTATTCGCACACGCGTGCGTTGATTCATGTACCGCCGTATTGACACTAAATTTTATTTGTTAAGTGAAGCGGTAATAGTGGCATTTAAGTTGCACAGCACAAGTGGGATCCCAGACAAGAGATCACACACAGCCCATTGTACGAGTATATTGGTCACTGTTGATAATCACTTTCATGGTCGTCTGCTGATTGATCCCGACTCCCCGTTCACACTGCTTGCGTCTTCAATCGATCGCGATCGGTTGCACTATTTGCTCATAACCAGGGTTGAAAAAAAATTTTATTTAGAAATGCTTTAAAAACACAAAAAATGAGTTTTTTTGAAAAAATATTTTAATTAGGAAAATATGTGAAATGGCTGTTCTGTGTTGTACGTTGTTTGCCGGTCGGTTGACATGCCCTGATATGTGACATTAGACACATGCCATCTTCATTGTGCTGATCAACGAACGGATGCCGTGTGTGCGGAGTGCGTTGAGCATTGTTGAACATAGAAATTCAAATGGACTGGCTCAACGCTGATTATTATCGCCGTTCCTCTTTCTCCTGTAAATCGTAAATTGAATCTCTCTCGTAAATCAGTTGTTGCCGAGTTGAAGTGGAGAACGTTTGGGAGTCGCGATATTTTAGTTTATTATTGAATCAGTTATTTTGCCGTTTATTTCTATTCTTTATTCTGTTATGTCCGTTATTCGTTATTATAGCGTAAATCGTGCTGTTGAAGTCGACTTAGGGTTGGTTTTCATGCAAAAAGTGGTAACGGGGACGGACGGCCAGCTAAGCAGCGGAGCCTTGTCTTTATTGGTTGGTTGTGGCTTGAGAAAGGACCGGGTGATTTACTACTTGTTTGCTGGAAAGCGTGGTGACACTGGATAGTCACCAGGATTAAGCCGCGCTGTCCGTTGTGCGGTCGTGAGGCGCGTGTATGTTGATCCAGGGCCGGCTTTGCGCGTCGTGACGGTCGACTTCGGCGTGTTTCTGGTCGGTCCGGGTTCGTTGCAGAAAGCCTGGCGAGTGGCAGAAGGTGGCGAGCTCAAGTGCATCCCCCGCGTCGACGAACTCTCTGGTGCGCAGCAGATCACAGGTGCTTAAAAGATCGAATCAAACACATTCGTACGGGCATGCGCACACGAAGAAAAATCAGCGAATCTGCATTCATTTTGAATTGCTATGTAAGTAATTTGTTGGAAAGAACACAAAAATCCATTATTCGCATGTTCTCTGGCAATTATGATTGGTCTGTGTCATATTCACAGTTGTGTTCAATGGTTGGTGTTGATTATGTGGGTGTCACTGTCATGAAACGTCGTGTGAGATTGATGCATTCTTATGTTCTTGGTATTCGTGCTGCTCCTGTTGACTCTATTTCGTTCATTTCTTATTCCAATTCTCGCTCCAGTTCTCGTCTGAATCATTCTCGTGCCATTTGTATCCCACGTGCTAAAACTCATATATGAGTTTTACAGTGCTTCGCTACCAGTGCTATTGTTATCATGTCCCATCTTTACAATGCTGAACCTGATTTTGCTGTTTTCCTGCGAATGGGCACATTCAAAGGAGTCATTCGTTCGCAAAGCTTGATTGTTGAATTGTTGTACAAATTGCGATTGCTGCCAGTGAAATTTATCCCGTCCGTGTGTGAAATGTAAAGGCAAACTACGCCAACACGAGCCCGATTTCGAAGATGGTGTGTGTTCAAAACGAACAGTAAGAGAAAATCATCATGCTCCACTTTGTATTCTTCAACGTGTTACATTTCCCAAATCAGCGGCCACATATGAATGTTTCATTATTCTGCCAGCTGCGAAATCGGGCTCGTGTTAGCGTGGTTTGCCTATAATAGACCGATCATGCTGTGTTTCTGTGTTTTCTGTGTTTTTTGCTCCTTATCATCATCTACATCTCTCGATCCGTAACTAACCACTGGCCCACTAAACACTTGTAAAATTAGTTATTTATGGTTTCGTCGTTACTGTCCAGCTTATGCGTGTTAGTAGTATACCCATTGTACCTGGTCCGCAATGTATAAGCATAGGCGCCCAGGAGTTGACCTGGTCCGCACATTCTGGTCCGCAAGGCAGGATCGGACTCTAGTGTGATGGTTAGGCGTAAGCCTAAGCTTAGGGGCATTCTGGTCCGCAATGTATAAGCATAGGCGTCTGGGAGTTGACCTGGTCCGCACATTCTGGTCCGCAACCGGAGACCACCTGTCCCGCAAAGGGAGCGTCGGACTATAGTGTGATGGGTAAGCGTAACGTGGGAATAACTCTATTGTGGGAATAAACGCGGGAAATTCAAAATTTGGGTTACGGTAGCTGTTGTGACGTTTAAATGTAAGCCTCGCCCTTGAAACACGGACTTTTCCTTTTCATGCGTCATTTTTGTCATGCGTCATTTTTCCTGCATCATTTATTGTGCGTCATTTTCTAACATAATAGACCACGACTTATTGACCATCAACTCTGAAAATTTCAACTCAATCGAACAAAGGAACTCGGAGAACGAGAGTGAAACATTTCGTCAGACGTGCCCACGTGTATAAGCATAGACGCTAACAAGGCCAGCTGGGTGACGTTTTACCGGAAGTATATAATGGGATTGCTGTTTACTGGCTTGTGTGCAGCGCTGATAAGAAACTTGATGTTTCACCGGCCCTACATTATGTGTTGTGACTGTGAGTCTCCTCGCTCACTACCGTTTTTTCGGTGCGGTTACCGTATCACACTGCCCCCGCGATCAACTGATTGCAACCGACTTTTGGACCACCTCCAATAGTTTGGAGCTATGAAGTAGTTGGCGGAGGAATTTATTTTCTTTTTCGTTTCTTTTTTATTATTCTATTTGAGTTTATTATTATTGAGTATTATTTTTCTTTTTTTGCTTTCTTAAAAAAGTTACGCAAAAGCCTTATCGTGGACTCGGGACTTGTGCAGAAGGCAACAAGGTTACGGGGCGTATTTTTTTAATTTTTATTTTCTTTTAATTGTTGTTTGTTAGTTCTTGTGTCGAACATTTTTGTAAAAGAGTTTCCAATTTTGATGAAAATTGGTGCACAAATGAATTTTGAGGTGGAGAATCCATTTTTGGTCATTTTTTTTGTTTAAAGGGAGCGTCCCATGTTTTGTAAAAGTGTTTCCAAATTTGACGAAAATTGGTACATAATTGAATTTTGAGGTGGAGAATCCATTTTTGTGTATTTTTCTTTAAAGGGAGCGTCCCACATTTTGTAAAAGTGTTTCCAATTTTGATGAACATTGGTAATTGGATGGATTTTGGGGTGGAGAATCCGTTTTTTGAACATTTTTCTTTAAAGGGAGCGTCCCATATTTTGTAAAAGAGTTTCCAATTTTGATGAAAATTGGTAATTGGATGGATTTTGGGGTGGAGAATCCGTTTTTTGAACATTTTTCTTTAAAGGGAGCGTC
The DNA here is from genome assembly GCA_030248065.1 of Rhynchonema sp. JSB1_4. Taxonomy (NCBI): domain Eukaryota; kingdom Metazoa; phylum Nematoda; class Chromadorea; order Monhysterida; family Xyalidae; genus Rhynchonema; species Rhynchonema sp. JSB1_4. The sequence continues at coordinate 6,642 of JASAMV010004161.1, forward strand.
CCATGTTTTGTAAAAGTGTTTCCAATTTTGATGAAAATTGGCAACCAGATGGATCTTGGGGTGGGGAATCCGTTTTTGTTTATTTTTTGTTTGAAGGCAACGTCCCATGTTCTGTAAAAGTGTTTCCAAGTTTTATGTACAGTTAAATTTTTTCAGCGGAGAATTCAAATTTTAAGGTTGGAGCCTACTTTTTTAAAATTTGCAGCGTTTTTCAGCACCGACTTCTTTAATTTGCCGCAATTTTTTGTATTTTTCAAAATTTTTTTTGCGCTTTTTAATACTTGTTGTCAGTACCCCGCTTTTCTAGTACCTATTTTTAAATTTGCCATGCTTTTCAGCACCGACTTTTTTGTGCATTTTTTTCGCTTTTTTCGCTCTTCTTAGACTTTTTTGCCGCGTTTTTGCAATACCGACTTTTCTTCACCTCTCTTTTGGGCACTTTTCCCGCTTTTTAAACATATAATTTTACTTGTCAACCTTACCTTTTTTAACTGCCGCGTTTTTAGATTTACCGCTTTTTTGGCGCTTTGCCGAACTTTTTTACATTTTTTTGCCGCGTTTTTCTTTACCGACTTTTCCTTGCCGTTTTTTTCAAGTTGGCACTTTCCCCCTTTTGTGAAACTTTTTCGATTTTGGGTGGGAGCAATATAGTATATAAAGGGTCATGAGTCACTCTTGCTGTCATAATGGTTCACTTTTGTCCTGTCTGTCGCGCAGCGTTTTCCCGTCGCTGGAATTTGAGACGTCACAAACAACTTTACGGCCACATGGATTCCTCAGACCACTCTGAAAGCTCAGACCATGAATCCACAGATGAGGAAATGAACAAGGACGTGCTGGTCGACAAGGAAGAGGAGAGCGAAGATCAAGGAAGTGAGGAGGAGGAAGAAAACGAATTGGAGGATGAGACAACACAATGTTGGCGTCAGGCAATCAAAGACGCTTTGGATGACTGCGATCTTGAGAATGTTCCAAGTGCAAAGGCTTTGCTGCAGGAGCCGCTGCTGGGAGAGTTCATAGACAAGCTAAAGAATTCTGTGGAAGAGCACTTCAAGTTCGTCAAGGCTGTTCAGTTCGCGGAACTGTACGAGCGCATTGATCGCATGGCTGACAAGTACACACAGCAAGGATTTACTGATGAAGAAGCATCCGACACCGCATGGCATGACCATAGATTTGTGATCCGTAACCTCTTAAAAGAAAACATTGATTTGATTGAAGATGCTTTGAAGGAGCAAGAGGGGGAACATGATGAAAATTAAATTTGCTGTTTTTGTTACTAATCGTGTTCTGAATAAAATTGCTAACCCACTTGATTCCGTGTTTTGAGGTACGACTCTGAGTGACTCTGAGTTTTGTGAGTTTACTCTGAGTGACTCGGACCATGGTCAGAATTGGAGTTTTCAGGTGTGGTGTTTTAGTTTTTTGTGAAAAGATGTGTAGGTCCATTTCCGTGTTTTGAGGTACGACTCTGAGTGACTCTGAGTTTTGCGAGTTTACTCTGAGTGACTCGGACCATGGTCAGAATTGGAGTTTTCAGGTGTGGTGTTTTAGTTTTTTGTGAAAGATGGGTAGGTCCATTTCCGTGTTTTGTGGTACGACTCTGAGTTTTGTGAGTTTACTCTGAGTGACTCGGAGCAGGGGTCAGAATCACCGATTTCATGTGTGGTGTTTTATTCTTGTTTTCTAGCGGTGAAACATCACCCAGCTGGCCTTCTTGGCGTCTATGCTTATACACGTGGGCACGTCAGACGAAATGCTTCACGCTCGTTCTTCGAGTTCCTTTGTCCGATTGAGTTGAAATTTTCAGAGTTGATGGCCAATAGGTTTTAGTTTATTATGTTAGAAAATGACGCACAATAAACGACGCACGAAAAAGTAACGCATGACAAAAATGACGCATGAAAAGGAAAGGCCGTGTTTCAAGGGCGAGGCCTACATTTAAACATCACAACAGCTACCGTAACCCAAATTTTGAATTTCCCGCGTTTATTCCCACAATACAGTTCCCACCTTACGCCTAACCATCACACAATAGTCCGACAATTGCAAACCAGAATGTCCCTTAGGCTTAGGCTTACGCCTAAACGTCACACTATAGTCCGACCATTGCACCCCAGATAAACTCCCTTGCACCCCAGATCAACTCCGGGGCTTAGGCTTACGCCTAAACGTCACACTATAGTCCGACCATTGCACACCAGGTCATCTCGCAGACGCCTATCCTTAACCATTGCACACCAGGTCAACGTCCAGACGCCTATCCTTAACCATTGCACACCAGGTCAACGTCCAGACGCCTATCCTTAACCATTGCACACCAGGTACACAGGGTATACTACTCGTGTTGTTGACGTTACCATGTTGCTTCTGATGCAATAAAAAACTTGAACTTGAACTTGAAGTGCCCGAACTATATCAGCTCACCCACCGCCACCAATCCCGCAAATTGCACTATCGTGCCATATGTACCTCTGACGTGGCGTGGGTGACTGGGCACGTGGGTTATCGCCCACTTTTTACGCCGCATATGCGTGTGCTTTGAAACAGCTGACGGGCGACGAAAATAGCAAGTAAAACCGATTAGAATCATAGTCGACGCCCGTCGTTGTCTTGAACAAGACGGGACCCGTGCCTACGGCCCTGCTACAGCGCCGCGCCCGTGCCGTGCCACCGGCCCCCCCCCCCCGAAGACCCATTAGCATACCCAAAGCTACCCGTGAAAATTGACCCGTCTCCGAGGGAGGGGGCCACACACAGACATACATACATATAGGCAAACCACGCCAACACGAGCCCGATTTCGCAGCTGGCAAAATAGTGAAATATTCATACGTGGCTGCTGATTTGGGAAATGTTACACGTTGAAGAACACAAAGTGGAGCATGATGATTTTCTCTTTCTATTCGTTTCGAACACACACCACCTTCGAAATCGGGCTCGTGTTGGTGTAGTTTGCCTATACGTCTTCCTGTTTTAGTAGTATAGATTATTTTGGCGTCGCGCTGTTCATCGGGTGAATCTTATCGGCTGATTTGCTATCTATGACGCTCGGCAGCTGCTTCTGCTCACACACACACACATATCATGCTAAGGAAGTTTGTATAAAATCGCAAACCACAATGATACCAACTTCGTTTTTGCTCTACACTGATCTGATCTTTTGATGCCTTAGTTGCGAGTTAACATAGCAATAATCCTTTTGACCAGTGGATAGAATGTTCAACACCTTGCCCGTGTTGTTGCCCCTGGCATTGGCATGCGTCGTGGTCGTCCCCAGGGTTGGGCAAAAAAATTTTTTTCTAAAAAAAATTTTTTTAAGGGTTTTTTTTAAAAAAAAGGGTTTTGAAAAAAAAATTTTTAAAAAAAAATTAATTTTTTTTAAATTTTTCGGGGGAACAAAATGTTCTAAAACGTCCAAAAATGGCATTTTTGGGGGTTATTTTTTGTCATTTTTTCTCAAGGGTCGAAAAATTTTCTTCACAAAATCACCTTTGGGGCATGTATTTGGTAACTAACATACCCCAAATGATGTTATTATACCTTCCCGTGATACATGGGACACAGTATGCATGTACCTACATGGTACTTCGATGTCATGACCCATCAGGTCGGTCATATACGACCGATTCAGCAACCCGACAAGTATTTCTGCAGCTTATATTCTCAATTCTGTGTGGTTTATGAGTGAATCTTGCTTGTTCGGTCACAAACTGTTGTGTCCGATACCACAGAGCAGCAATCATCGGTCCATATCAAGCACAGACTGTTGGATCGCACCGAAATGACGTAAACACCCTTCATAAGTGATGCAAACCAAGTCACTAAAGTGACTTGTCAATTAAAGTTGCATTTTTTCGCGATTTTGCGCGTTTTTTAGGCAAATTTGGTAAAATTTCCCCGAATTTCAGACTTTTAAAAAAATTTAAAAAGAAATTTTTTTTACAAAAAAAATTGTTGAAAAAAATTGTTTTTCCAACCCTGGTCGTCGCCACCAGTGACCATGCACACGAGGGCGGCGCATCACCCGGACGCAACACCACAGAGCCGTTGAGTGAGTGTTGTGGTCTTCCTTTAAATTACTAAGGCCGAATTCACAATGCAGCGGATTAGCGTGTTAGCGGATTAGCGGGCATGCTTTCTACGCACGCTTTTGCAGTCACGATGGAAATTTGGAAAAGCGGATTAGCGGGTCCGCTCATGTGCGCCCGCTAATCCGCAAAACGCGTTTGTCTTCACAATGCGCGCTGTTTGACTTTTTCATTCACGAAGGTAATCACTATTCATTTCACTCAATTCTTTGACTTCGGAATAGTTTTCTTTAAAAGATAGGTTTGAAAACGTTGATGCACAGATGGATGTTAAAAAGAGCTTTTACCAAGCAGCAAAATAGAATAAAAGTACTTCCAATGAACGCAGCATGTTGAATTACACATGTGCAAGCTTATTTTATACACGACTACCATTTTCAAAGCAAAGTAAACATTTCTGAAGACGCGTCCACCAGGGTTGGGCAAAAAACGTTTTTTTCCAAAAAATCGTTTTTAAAAAAAAAACGTTTTTTTTTAAAAAAACGTTTTTTTTAAAACGCCCAGATGACCAAAATATGCCACCAAAAAAATTGGAAAACGCTCATGTTGGGAAGAAAACGTGGTTAAATGAAGTAATTCTATGTGCTCTGAGGCAAAATAAACGGGTTTCAACCTTTTCTAGCGAGTTGTAAAGATCCCATATCAGACCCGCATCATGGGACCAACTTTGGCCGGAGTCATCATTGAAAGTCAAACTCCGTATATCGACGTATCTCGACAAAGTAAAAATTGGTCGAAAATTTTTTAAAAAAAATGGGACAAAAAATGATTTTCCTTGAAAATCAGGGTACTTTCCCTGAAAAATCAGGGAAAATCAAGGAAATTCAGGATTTAAAAAAGAACGAAAAAACGACCCAGGCGTTTTTTTTAAAAAAAACGTCGTTTTTTAAGAAAAAACGCCGTCGTTTTTTTTTGCCCAACCCTGGCGTCCACTGCCCTAATCCGCAAAAAATAGAACCGGTTCTAATCGCAAAAAGCGGATTAGCGTGCACGCTAATCCGCTAACCCGCTAATCCGCTTTGCATTGTGAAGCGCACACATTTAGCGGATTAGCGGGTGCGTGACTACCGTATGCTTGTGATAAGAAGCAGTCGGCCATCTTAGAATATTTGTTCTTGTCTTCCTGAATTGCACTATACGGGGGTCTATCTATTTTTTTGGAATTTTGTTCCCGAGAACCGGTGTTTATGGATTAATTTCGGTATTAAATCGGCACTTAATGGAAAAGTCACGAATGTAAACCTTGTTGGTCTCGATGTCGGCAACAGTAATAAATCATAAAAACAGACCAAAATTTTCAAATATCAATAGTGGCGGGCCAGGTTTAACAACAATTATATTTTTACTATCTGGCGTGCCATATGTCACCTCGGTACATTGTTATTAAAATAGGAAAATATGACACAGAAGCGTGCCCTGGGTCCCCAGAAAAATGCAAAAAGCGGAGGCTCACCACAGTTGAGCGACCTTTTCTCCAAATTCAGCAGCGATGGAAAATCGGTCTTGGATCGCTTGTATAGCGTGATAAATGGGCTTTTTACCTGCTTTATAGTAAAGCTCTGTGCGCTCTCCATGTGGCCGAAAAATACAACTGAAGAATTTTTTTTGAAATGTACGTGGTTTTGGAAAAATAGCGCGAGCTGTGGCAGTACCAAAAAATGAATATACTCCTAAATTGGAGCCAAGGCGTTTATAAAACATTTGTGACCAAACGGCACACAAAGAACATGCGAAACAGATCAGTATTTTAATTTCAAGGTGCGGAGATAGGGTCACAATTTTTTACCTTTCAGCCCTCCGGGCTCAGACAGGGTGCTGATATGGGAATAAATTTTTTTGGCCGTGAGTGTTTTGGACCAAGCCCAGTTACCGTGCCAAATTTCAATGAGATTGGTTTTGGTCACATATGTATGGCGGAGACCCTTTAACGAGTACTTAAAAGCATACCTATAATCATGCCTAAGCCCGCTCGGGCTGTCGATCGAATGCCCACAAAACAAAGTAAAAAAACCAACCTACGCTACACGGGTATAAAACAGTCAAAACATGGCGATTCACCTAGTACGAATTACACATAGAACGTGGTGTTTACTACGAAAGTTACTATATTACAATAAAATATTGCTATAACATTAGTAATGACATTATTTGTGCGCAAGGTTGAAGTGTCCAGTTGTGAAGAGCTGGATTACTGCGCTTAAACACATCCGGCACTGCAACATAGCATTTGCTTCATTAACGAAGTGATTCATACACTGTGCAAGCAGGGTTGAAAAAAAATTTTTTTTATTACCGAGCTTTTTTTTAAAAAAAAAATTTTTTTTTTATTTTTTTTGACGAAAATTTTTTTTATTAGTAAAAGTGTTGCAAACGACGTTTCAGGATAAATGAAATCGATACAACATATTTTTCAAAAATTGAAAAATTTTCGCCTGAGACCCAACTTGTGTGGTGACACCCGTTAGTATTGTGCAGATTCTATGGTCCCCGACCAGTATGAGTTTGATGTTGACTAACGATGTTACTCTAATGTATTGTAGCATGCTGTACAACATATTTTAATGCATCTAATGCCGTATATCTGGTATACGACCATCAAAATATCGATTACAGCCCAAATCTTGCGTGTCAGACCGACTTTGCGCGCCCGGTTTTACACCAGACTAGCATATATACATGTGTAGTAACATGCAGTAGTACATTATCGGTGCCACATCACTATAAAAGACCAGACCCGCGCATCCCTGTAAGGATTTCGGGGTAATACAGGGCGCCGCAGGCGCGATTTTGGAAAAATTGTCCCGTCAACAGAAAAAAAGTGCCAATTTTTTGCCTCGAAAAAGGCCATTTTTGGACATTTCAGCCCTTTTTGGGCAACTTTTTTTTATTAAAAAAAAGCAAAATCTGAGTTTCAAAAAAAAATTTTTAACCACTTTTTTTAAACAACCCTGTGTGCAAGCGTTTGGCCCCGCCATGCATCATTGCTCATCTGCTTGTAGACTGCGCGGACGCCGCCAAAGGATCGCCGGCACTCGACTATAATGGCCATTGCTACGTTTTGGTGGATTCTTATTTTGGCGGCCAATATCTCGACTGGGATGGATCACGGACCAACTGTGTTTTGTGTGTCATCTTTATTACTAACTAATCCCGTACCTGTACATTGTACGTATGTGGCCCTAAAAGAACGGCACTGTGAACAATATTCCGGTCATTATATAGATAAATGTGCTACACGCCTACAGACATATAGCATTCATTGCTCATGTATATACCCAAGTATTTTTCTTGAATTCTCATGCGCCCAAAATATTCCGAGATGGGGCAGTCCAAATCGCAACTGGGATGGATCGCGCGCCAACTGTGTTTTGTGTGTCATCTTTAGATACTATTCCCGTATTGAACGTAATGTTCTGCGCGCCTATAGGCATACTATGGCAGTCATTTCTCACGTACATGCAACCCAACAATTTTCTTTGATTTCTCATGCGCCCAAATGTTTTCCTTGATTTATCAGGCAATACAACGGACGCCTGGCTTGGATCGAGGACTCGCAGACGATGGTGGCGATTCTGGACTGGCTCAATAACACTTGGCGGCCGTTGTTCGAGGGAGTTGGTCTTTATCTTTGATCCTTTTCAACACCTCTCAGGCAATCTTAATCTTTTCTCATTAATGTGTCACTTACTGACCCTTGCAGTTCTGGGCTTATGTTGGCTTGAAGAGATACAGCGATTCTTGGGCCTGGTTCAGAGGAGATGGGTCCGTGGATCACATTGCAACGTATTTGCCGTGGCACGCAGGTACGTGTGTACAGTACGGTATGGCACCAGAGGTGTGGTTGAGAAATCGAAAATTTCCCGTACCCCTCCCAAGTTGGCACATGTTCCGTACATACCCCTAAAAATAAAAAAATGTCCCATAACCAGGGGGCGCGTTGCTCCAAAAATTCAAAAATTTCCGATACCCGAGGGGGTTTGAAAAAGTGACCTCAAAATTTTTTTTGAAAGTACCATAAATTGTCTAAAAATGATAGAAACAGCGTTTTCTTGCGCAAGCAAGCGATTTTTGATATTTTCATAAGCGAAGCATGGTACAATCTCTGAGCTTCTCGAGATCAAAAAGTTATTTAAAACGAAGAATTTCCCATATTCTATACCAGGGGAACCCTCGGGCGGTGATTGCGGTGGTGTGTGGTATGCCCGCGGTGCCCTCGGACTGGACGACAACAAATGTGACCCAATCCACGGTTCAATATGTCAAATTTACTGAGATGGTTTGAGCGCTTCCAATCCCTCCTCCAATTGACGGATTATTGTCATGTCGTCAACTCAGCCGCAGTGTGATTCCCTACCGTAGTTTTTCATATAAACCCCACCGAATAGAGCCTCCGAGGGTTTTATTCTGAAACGTTTCCGAACAGAGCCCTTGGGGCTGTATCTGGGGTAGAAAGTTTGAAAAAAATTATCCTGTGATCATTGATTTTAGCCCGCAAAAGTGGCCTCTTATCGGTCTTTTTCTCATCAAAACTGTTCAAATGTTTCATGAAAGCATGCATTGGAATGCTTATACTTAAAGTAGTTGCGTGATAACAATCGGTGATGTTGGCAATCAGTTCAAGAACTTTCAGAAACCTTCCTGCAGGCACGTTTCCGAATAGAACACCGAGGGCTCTATTTTAGGTAAAAAATTTCCAAGAAAAACGGCCGCCTGCTGAATACCATGGTCCGTCCACCAGCTCATGGCACTTTGTGTTCCAGCTGGCAGGTTTGTTCTCTTCCTCCGCGTTCTAATGAAAGAGAAGTTGAGTGTGACCGTTTTTGCAAAAAAAACTGAAAAAATTATAGAATGTGTCGAAAAAGATTGAATTCGATCAAATTTAAAATTAAATTAGATTAAAATCGATAAAACACGTCTATTTCATGAAAACCACAATTTAGGAGCAAAAAATTTTTTTCGTAAGCTTAATTTCTCTTTCATTAGAACGTGGAGGAAGGGAACAAGTCGGCCAGCAGCACCACAAAGTGCCATGAGCTGATGGACGGTGAACGAATTCAGTCGTTTTCGACACGTTTTATTATTTTTTCAGTTTTTTTGCAAAATCGCTCACACGCAATTTCTCTTTCATTAGAACGTGGAGGAAGGGAACAAACCAGCCAGCAGCAACACAAAGTGCCATGAGCTGGTGGGCGGACTATACTTTAATAATGATTAAATGTGTTAATGTGCAAAGTGCCACTGGTAACAGACACGTAACTTTTAATTTACGCTCTGCTCATTTTGGGCTTGGGGTATTGGCGAGTTAAAAAGTGGCAAAGTGGGGGTGTTGCGAGTGCGCAAATAACTCGCTGCTGTGTGCCTGCCTGCATTTACTTAATATTTCGTTTCATTTGAACCTGTCTGAAGACTAACTGAGCATATTTTCAGACTTTAGTAGCAGACCGATTAATAATGGCACCAATACAAAGACGGAAAAACGTAAAAAAACGTCATTTTTTGACAAAATTTTTTTACAAATTTGGTCATAGAAAACAATTTTGCGGATTTGCAAGGTGTCCCATCAATCGGCCTAGTTAGCCCTGAAAGTGATGCACATGACTGCATATGCCGTTTGGTCAGGCTACGTCAGTACTTATTTTACTTTGCGCTTCTTTAGTGTCTGTTTGGACACCACGTTGACGGAGAAAAATTTCAAATTTCTCGAAAACAAAAGGTAGTCAGACAATGTGTTGGGACGATTCGAATAGCCAGATGAATGTTTATTCTGCATGACAATTACCAATAAGCAGTCTTAAAGCATGCGCATGTAATATGGGCAAATATAAAAGGTTGGTCAAATGCCAAAAAGTGCGACCAGTGCACCTTTTTTGTGCCATATCAATTTAACGGTTGTTCAGGTGCAGCTCAAATTTGGGATTTGGGAGGTTCAACGTATGCCTAATGTAACGAGCAAATAAAATTGGGGGGTCAAATTTTTGTCCGGAACGGCTTCTATGGAAAGCGGGTGACCACTACCTGCCCAAGCTCTTAAGCATAGGCGCGCGTGTAATTTGGGTGTGCTCAGGGTTGGGCAAAAAACGTTTTTTTCTCAAAAATCGTTTTTTCTTAAAAACGTTTTTTAAAACGCCCAGATGACCAAAATGTGCCCTCAAAAAAATTGGAAAACGCTCATGTTGGGAAGAAAACGTGGTTAAATGAAGTAATTCTATGTGTTCTGAGGCAAAATAAACGGGTTTCAACCCTTTTCTAGCGAGTTGTTAAGGTCCCATATCAGAACCGCATCATGGGACCAACTTTGGCCGGGGTCATCACTGAAAGTCAAACTCCGTATATCGACGTATCTCGACAAAGTAAAAAGTGGTCGAAAATTTTTTGAGAAAAATGGGACAAAAAATTGATTTTCCTTGATAATCAGGGTACTTTCCCTGAAAAATCAGGGAAAACCAAGGAAATTCAGGATTTAAAAAAACGAAAAACGACCCAGGCGTTTTTTTTGAAAAAAACGTCGTTTTTTTAAGAAAAAACGCCGTCGTTTTTTTTGCCCAACCCTGGGTGTGCTGTAACGAAAAGGCACGTCACCGTGGTGGCTCTTTGGAGCCACACGTTGGCCGGTTCAGAGCCCCTCTCTCCGACGCTGTGGCTGCAAACATACATGTATGTGTGTCAAGGTGGGTGGCATCAAACGTGCCGATTTTATTTGAGAGTATTGAACACTGGTGTACACAGTGGGGGGGGGGTGGGCGGTGGGCGCACTTCTCCGAGAAATTCCCCCATGTATACGCCCCTGGTACTGAAGCGTAGATTTGATACAGCCTAGTTATTATCACACATTTGCATCGGGGAATGTCATCAGAGCCAACTGCTCGACACTCACGGACACTGGCATTTTCAACATTATTTTGATGGATACGAACAGTGCATCCGCGGACTTTGTCAACAGTTTGGGTCCGTGCTTCGCGATTGAGTGGATATCCCGCATTGTGTCTTGATGCACTTATTTTTACGAGAGTAAAGGTCATTAACTTAAGTCATTAACCAGGACCAGAGAACAGCTCTTTACGCTAATCGAAAACGTGCGCCATCCTCAATAGCGAAATGCGAGCCACTAAAAAAGAGTAAAAACACTCCACCACCGTCCCCTGCTATGCATCGCGTCCGCGTCTACCGAAAGTTGCTAAAGGCGGTCCTGATGCCGAATAAACACCGACTGCAATACAACCATACCCACTTTCATCAGTCAACTGTCTCACAGCCGTGCCAGTGAAGTGTTCAAACATTTCGGCCTCCTCCTGTAAGACATCGACTTGTGTGGCCATCGCTGGCAGCCGCCACCTTCTTGGCGTCGGTCTTGGCGTTTTCGGCCGCATTGAGTGCTGCTTGCATCGTCGTGTGTTTCGCTGTGAAACATTACAACAGTCACGGAGAGGCAAGCTTGCATTATGGAAGGTCATCTTTGTTATCATGGTGGTGTCAAAGGTTACGGATGTTTTTGGTTGGAACCGTTGAAGCGCAGAAGTCGACCAGGTAAAAGTTCTTAATTCTGTGGGGAAGTCGCTCCTAGCGCTATGTTTCTGGGAATTTAGCAAAATACGACCAAAACAAATCGCGTCGCTTTTATGCTGTGTGTGTCTAACCACGATCCTATACATACGTGTCTATCAAAAATTCACACGTCCCACAGGTTTGGCCGAAAGTCTCCCCTGTTTTGCCCAATTTCGGCCATGTTTTCAGTCACATACTGTCCATATCGCCATAGTTGATGGTCATTTTGTCCAATTCCTTCTCTCCAGCAATGATCGCATCATTGACGTTGCTGAGTCGATCTTCGAACTGTCGCCTTTGTGAATCAAGCTCTTTCGTGTCGAGACCCGTGGCTTCCGTCTGCAGCGCTGTTCTCTCCGTCCGCCTTGGACATCAGTGACTCTTTGTCGGTCGGCTAGATCTGTGTGGGCTTGGTAGTCTCAAAACGGTTGACGTTTGAATGTGTTCGTAGAGAACAGGGTCGCAGAAGCATATACATCTGTCCCAAAGAAACGTCTGGCAAAATCAAACTTGCCAGTGCGGTCTTGCATTGGGCACGTGACTTTTGCACAATACCTTGATGAAAAAAGCCAACCAAGGCAAGGCCGGACTTGACCCGATCCCCAAGTTTGAGCACGCCCGTATGTTTATAGCTGAATGCTGGAACTTTCTTGAAAGCCCGCTGTTATCAACCCGCTGTGTCATCGATTGGTTACAAGTGGTACACTGTAATTTGTTCTGGACGTCACTCAAAATCACCTCGGCATGAGTGTTGTCAGCAGCTTGTTTTGCAGTATCGGTGGCTTTGCTCACATTGTTGAGTGCACGCACGATGTTTTCATATGCGTGTTGGCGGCTGAAAAAATTTAGTGCGTTTTAGTAGTTTGTCGATATGTTTCATGCTTGATTCATAAAGGTGAGCTGCTCGTACCAGCGACTGCTAACTGGGACATGTTCTTGGTTCGAGTGAACGAATCCTTGATGAGCGCTGCCTGGTAGTCGAATTTGTCAACGTGCGCTTGCGCAGCTGCAAACTATTGTAACTCCGTATTTTCATAAACGTTGTTCCAGCCAAGAATACGCACACTCATGATTCACATATTTTCCCTTGTATTCTCCCAGCAGATCGCGATAGTTGTTCGATATCGCATTGCATTCGGCTGCCTGCTCCGCCAGCTCGGGGATCAATGTTTTGTTGGTTTTCTGCAATTAGTTTCAGATTAAACTGTACATACCCTACATCCTTTGTTGTGATCCTCCTTATAGTGAATCCCTTTAATCTGTGATTTTTAGCACTACTTTGGCCCCAATCTGCAGCTGATCTCGCAGTTGCCACTTAACGCGTACAGTATGCCTTGTTATTGTGCGACGGCTCAGTCCCGGGACACAAGTTCAGGCCCGGCCATTCAGGACCGGCCGATTAAGGCACGGCTGGAGCCTAAGCCTAAGCCTATAAATGGGTTAAATATGCTGGGCCTGAATCGGCCGGGCCTGAAAAACTGGGCCTGAAAAGGTCGGGCCTGAACTTCCGGGCCTAAAAAGTCGCGGAATAATTCAGTGTATATTTTATGGTCACCAAAGATGCACGGACCCGTTCATGTCACTACAAAGATGGTGCACTGCATCTTATGACTCAAACAGCACCTTCGAGAATACCACCCATCCACTCACATCAAATGCATTGAGAATGTTGTCCTTGGCCCTTGCGATTGTGTTGGTCGAATTCGCCACATTATCGTCTGCATGCCCGTTCTGTTCGTTGATCAGCGTGACCACTCGCTGCAATGAAACATCAATGTTGGGTTACGATAGGATTACGGTAGTGTACCGCAGAGTGAGTGACAATAGAACCAAAGACCTTGAATTCTTCGACCCGTTTCTTGCTAATTCTGGTCATATTGGCAGCGCCAAGTGCCTTTCGCCGCGAGTCGTCCCACAAACGATTGCGGGCCTCTGTGAGTCGATGGGCGGTCTCATCAAGCGATTCAGATAGTTTCACAAATGTTGTGTCATTCAGCTGGTTGCTCTTTATGTCCTCCAGCAGTTGCTGTGCTTTCCTAAAAATATCAATTTCGGGGCATGAGTGAAAGAGTGTAAATTAAACAGGCAAAAGGTTTTGTATTTGTAAATTTCGGGTACATCTCGAATTGTGCTCAATTCAAAAGGAATCATACCCCACGCTCGCCCATGGAGTTCCTGCATCTGTTTCTGCGCCATTTCCGTTTCTTTCAGCACAAAATCAATATTCTCCTTCGACGCGTTGATTCGTTGATGCAAAAAGTTTGCCTGAAAATCAAGCACACCTTCTGGTCTGGTGACGGTTAAGAGGATGTACTGCATGTCCTCCAAAGTGTGCTATGCGTATACGATTTAGCCCATTAGCTTGATAGATCATATGTACAGTACGTTAGAAAGAGAAGCGGCGGGAAAATCAAGTGCACTTACAGCCAGGGTTGGGCAAAAAAACGACGGTGTTTTTTCTAAAAAAAACGACGTTTTTAAAAAAACGTCTGGGTCGTTTTTCGTTTTTTTAAATCCTGAATTTCCTTGATTTCCCTGATTTTTCTGGGAAAGTACGCTGATTTTCAAGGAAAATCATTTTTTGTCCCATTTTTTTAAAAAAATTTTCGACCAATTTTTACTTTGTCGAGATACGTCGATGTACGGAGGTTGACTTTTAATGATGACCCCGGCCAAAGTTGGTCCCATGATACGTGTCTGATATGGGATCTTAACAACTCGCTTGGGGCATATTTTGGTCATCTGGGCGTTTAAAAAAACATTTTAAAAAAAAACGTTTTTTTAAGATTTTATTGAAAAAAAACGTTTTTTTGTCCAACCCTGCTTACAGCTACACACATACGCGCAGGGTGACTGACCGCCTAGTTACGAAAAAGATTGTGGTCGTCACCTCAAGTTGTCAACTTTAGTCGTCAACTTAAGCAGCCCTGCTTGAAAATGTACGAGCGTTATGTTCGTGATTGACGTTCTGAGCTGACGACATGAATATAGGTACGCCGCAGGGCGTCGTTCAAGCAGGAATGGACGCCCAGATGCAGCTTCTCGTGAAAAAAGTATTCATAAAATTGTTGGGTAACCCAGTGAAGGTTAGACACACAGCTGGCTAACCTATGAAAAGCAGTCGGCTGCCCGATTGAGATATTACCACACCTTTGTGCATGTTAACACATGAGCTATATGTTTATACATTAGGCACTGAATATAAAAATAATCACCACACCTGTTCAATGACAGCATTTACATTCTGCAAATATTTTTCGGTGCTAACCGATTGCGCAATCATTTGCTGTGCGTTGTCATTGCCTTCGTTGATTCCAGCCAGTCGTTCGGTCAAGAGCACCGTGTTGTTGTCAACTTGATGCAAACGTTTCCATGGCACTGGCACCTGGCGTGCAATTGTTAGTACATTTTTGAGAATTGGAAAATTATTTTTTGAAAAAAGGTTAATCCGGTGTAGTTGTAGGACGCGTAGTCGTGGCCTTCATGTAGTTGACTTCTTTCATCAGATCCAGAGTGCAGCCCTTGTGGCACGCTGGAATTTTGCAAGATGTGCCATTTCATTATCTTCAAAGATTTTTTCGAACGTTCGCGTTCGATTTTTTCGAAGTTAAAACCAAATCATAACAATGTTTCACAGACTTACGTTCGCAAATCGGTCCCACAAGCGCATTTTCACGGCCGGTCAGGCCGGATCGAGACACACATTGACCTGAAAGGGTGATTGCAATTGCAATGGTCATTGCAATGTAATGCGAACACAAAAGTAGTAATAATATAAAAGCAGACAAGCAAAGTGAAGTTTGTAGTAACTGACCGTTCTGTCTGTCGCACAAGTCACTCAATGAGCCATGTGTGTGACAACTGCAGGGTCTGCCTGCACTTCTTGCCGGACTGGTTTTGGATCGCAGTAATAGCCCTCCATGGAGCTGCAAGTTACAAGCTGGGGTAATCGAAATCGAGGTTTTACGGATGCCACTGGTTTGTAGAACGTTGTTGTCAGACAGCTCAATAAACAGCAACTGCTACGCTGGTCGAAACAATGTTTTGGCTGAGGCACAGTCAGGTCTGATCGATTCCGCTTCTCTATTCATTCTAAAATACCCGCCCAACCAGAAATCGCCAATAGCAATCGCAATACCTTTCACAATACTGTCCCTCGTATCCCTTGACGCACGCGTCACACGTGTAGCCTTTGCCGCAGCTGGACTGATGGCAAGTCAGACTGAAACTGTTGTCCTCAAGCGGGCACGCACACACTTTGCACGCGTCCGCTGTTTGCAGTTGCGCGTGTCGCCAAAGTAGCCGGGCGCACACAATTCGCAGAAATCACCCGTTGTGTGATGTTGGCATTCCTACACCAGGTGCAGTGGTCAACGATTGATTAATGAATGTGGAGCTGGGATCTTGATGGGTGGTTCTCTTCTAGTCACGTGAGTTTTTTGTGCACGCAACTCCGGTGCGTACTTCGACCAGTGAAAAATATTTGCTTCCAATACAAGTGATAAAAAAAGTTGAAGCTACTGCTGTGTTACACAACATGAGTGAATTCCACAATAATCTCTAAGTGCCACGTTACCAAACCAGTTTCCCGACCGATCACCATAATTTTAGCGCACTCACCTTGCATACACAGGTCTCGGGTTCACAAGTGGTCGAGTGTCCATAACAGGCACACGGCTCAGCGTCACCAACTAATGCCAGGTCGTCGGGTTGGTCCAGATAGTTGCTCACCTGTTTGCGACAGTAAAACCCGGCTGGTTTCTGAAATTGCTTTGTATTTACACCAAGTGGCACATGTGAATAACCGCAATTGTTTCTAGAATACGAGCCAACCTGGCAGGACGAGCCAGTGTATCCGACAGGACACTACCCACAAGCTTCCACCCCGATGGCTGTGTTGTTGGCATTTGAATCGGTGGTGTTGTCCCAAACGGCAATGTCGAGGTTGATGTCTGACAACAAAGTTGGAATTTTTTTAATTTTTTTATTGCATTTTTATGTTGTCGATATAGTCATCAAACCTCATGTCATGCGTTATGGTTCGTCAGACAACACTGCTGTATTGTGTTCCCAAGCAAAAAAAATCGGTTAATCACCGGTCTGATCGGCTCGGCTCATGCATGTTTATACACTAGGTACAAATCTAACCGCTCATTTCCGCCTGTGACGCGTTGTCGATGAATGTGCCTCGAATGAATATGTCCTGCACATTCTGCAGTGCGATCATCATTTGCTTTCGAGTCACCTTGATTTCGGGGGCGAATTCTTGTTCTTCCAGAACTCCTGCACAGAGAAAGTTGCGGTTTGACGTTTTTTTCTGAAGTCAATAAAATCCAACAGAATTCTCGAACCTCTCGCAGTTTGATGCGGAACTTTCCATTGTCGAGCGGTGCCTCAGTCGGGTAATACTCCAAATGAATACGATGGTTGCCAACCAAAACAACCAGCGGGAAATGAGGCCCACAATTCGCGCACCGTTGCCTGTGTGAAACATCAACTCAATTGTACGATCTACCCTATGAATGTTCACATGATCGGGAACTGTCAGTTTTTTTTTCACTAAATTACAACACAGAGTGGTAACCATGAGGTCAACCGCAGGCCTTCAAAACAACCTGTCGGTTACCAGAAGATTTCAGGTATATGCAGAGAAGTCACTGCAAAGAAAGTGCACTGTATTCTCCAAACTACTGTCCGCTGCGAACCAACCAGAATATTATTCCTTGTTCGTCATCCTGAATCGCAAGTACCCGTTGTATGACGACACACGATCGCCAAGGAAACGTTGCGGCAGTGTGTTGCCCGGCTGGGGGGCGTCTCCGCTGTGTAGCTGCAAGGGGCATTGGGACAAAAAATCGGCAAGACATTATCATATATTGTGTACAAACTGCAGTCCCCATTATGTTGTGGAAGTGGAAACTGCGACGAAAACAATAAAAACACCATAAAATCACCACAAATAGGGTTGGATTAAAAAAATTTGTATTATCGCACTTTTTTTACTTTTTTGAATTTTAAAAATTTGTTTTAAGATTTACTTTTTTCATTCCGGACCTCAAAAATTTCGGTTCTCAATGTGAAAAATTGTTGAAATTTTTTGTAAGTATATTTGATTGTACTGGAGAATATAGGAATAGTTGACACCGACCAGTTGTGTTCACAAACGGGCAGTGGCGAGGTGATATTTTTACGATGAGCCAGCACAGGAAAAGCACAGTTACATGAAAACAGCGGTTTTGGAATGATATTTTTAGGTTTCAAGCAGATTTGACTTGCTGGAATAACTGAATGCGCACATAATGACGGCTGCTTAAGTAGTTTAGTAGAGCCACGGATTGTCTAACGTTGTAATCACATTGTACCGATGCGCAATACAAGCGCCGCAGGCGATTTTTTGAGAAAACAAGAAGAAACATGCATAAAAACATGCATTTCACCGCTGATGTCACCTCCGCGAAATCTACAGTACCGCAGTTGCCAAAGAGGCAAGCCACAAATGTGTTGTTCACGCACAAAACGGTATGGATCCATTTTGTTCCTCCACAAATGGTATGGATCCATTTTGTTCCTCCACATATGGTATGGATCCATTTTGTTCCTCCACAAATGGTATGGATCCATTTTGTTCCTCCACAAAATGGTGTGGGTTCATTTTGTTCCTCCACAAATGGTATGGATCCATTTTGTTCCTCCACAAGTGGTATGGATCCATTTTGTTCCTCCACAAATGGTATGGATCCATTTTGTTCCTCCACAAATGGTATGGATCCATTTTGTTCCTTCACAAATGGTATGGATCCATTTTGTTCCTCCACAAGTGGTATGGATCCATTTTGTTCCTCCACAAATGGTATGGATCCATTTTGTTCCTCCACAAATGGTATGGATCCATTTTGTTCCTCCACAAATGGTATGGATCCATTTTGTTCCTCCACAAATGGTATGGATCTATTTTGTTCCTCCACAAATGGCATGGATCCATTTTGTTCCTCCACAAATGGTATGGATCCATTTTGTTCCTCCACAAATGGCATGGATCCATTTTGTTCCTCCACAAATGGTATGGATCCATTTTGTTCCTCCACAAATGGTATAGATCCAATTTGTTTCTCCACAAATGGTATGGATCCATTTTGGTCCTCCACAAATGGTATGGATCCATTTTGCTCCTGCACAAAACGATATTTTGGTCTTCAAAAAAATGGTTTTTAGTCTAACTTGTTCTTCCACCAAAAGGCATAATTAATCTATTTCTGTTTTTCGACAGAATGGCATTGTCTGCACGAGTATAGTAAATGTGAGCACGAACCCGTGTTTGTTGTTGCATATGGTCGTATGACACACGCAAGACGGCGGACGTATGCCGCACGCGGGAACGGAAACGTAATTTCGCTCTAACTTCGCGTCGGCGGGCGCGGGACACACCCGGACGGACGATTTGAAATGCTGCATTTGGTTGACCTTGATTGATTGTTGTTATGCTATGTATAGGTAGGTATTCAGGTATTTAGGTATACTGTGCCAACTCTAGGTTTCGCGGCTTTCGATTCAGGCAATACACCGGGCATAAATTCTGAATTGGTTGTTGTTGGACCTACTACCTACATACCTGCAACAACTTCAGGACACCGATCGACAGTTCCAC
This sequence comes from Rhynchonema sp. JSB1_4, assembly GCA_030248065.1. Taxonomy (NCBI): domain Eukaryota; kingdom Metazoa; phylum Nematoda; class Chromadorea; order Monhysterida; family Xyalidae; genus Rhynchonema; species Rhynchonema sp. JSB1_4. The sequence continues at coordinate 25,920 of JASAMV010004161.1, forward strand.
TCACGGCCGTCCCTGCCCGTGTTACCTGGTGGTCGTGGTCGTTCTGGGAGTTCTTGTCCGAGACCCGTTCGTCCACTTGACCGGATCCAAGTGGGACTACTGTAGCTGGCCGATTGTTGCGGACTCATGCGCGTCATCCTTTGGCATCACCAAAAGTGGCAATCGTGGTTTGCACTGCGTGCTTGGACTGGCTTGATTTTGGCGTTGTTGTTATCATGCACATTTTGCATGGCATGATCCACTATGGGTTCCGAATTCATAAACACCAAAGCTGATTCACTCTGGTCTTTTGTAACCATGGTCGCAATATTATGGCTTGTTTTTATTAGTCACGAAAATATGGCCACAAACGATGATAGTATTACGCAGTTGTTGTGTGAGAGGCTGGTATGGGGGCGGAGTCGGACCATTTGGAAAAATCCTCCCAGATCCTGGTCTAAAGCTGGAGTTATACTCGGGTACAAAGGGCTTTGGAGACAGCACTATAGACACTAAAGACGAATTGTCCTCACGAGCGAGTTATACTTTGTCCATAACCAAGTATAACTCACTTTGAGGACATCCTTTGAAGACACTGCTTTGAAGACAATTTGTCCCCAAAGCAAGAGTTCAACGAGCTGAACTTTTGGCTTGTAGACAAACAACATAACGGCAAATATCTCACGTTACACGCAACTTAGCGATTCAATACTTGCTCAGTGGACTGACAGCACACTCCAGAAAATTCAAAAACGTTGATGCCCGACCCCAGCCACACCTCGGACCAGCCCTAAGCCAACGATTTTCCTAGGGAAGAAAAATGGGTACTCCCCCCAATTTTGGAGCCTAAAGAAGACTTCACGGGTGTGATTTGAGTCCGAAAAAATAGAATATGTTAATACTAAATCGTAAACATCGCAACCTAAAAGAAGTAACAAGGTATAATGCTCCCACAACCCAAAAACGCTCCTGCCCCGAAAAAAATAGAAGACCAGCTCACTTTTTGTGTCGCGTGACATTGTTTTGAAGAAGTTTTTCGATCTGAGACTGAATAATATTTAGCTGCACATTTTTAGAAGCAAAAACTAATGTAGCACATCAACTCTATCAGGATATTTGGAGCATAATGCTCCCCACTGACAGCAGCCGATGGGCAACATTGTTTCTTGCTGGGGTCCGACCACTAACAAAATTCCTGGGTGTTTCCGAACAGTAGTGAAGGTTTACAATGACATTTTGAATCAGTTTAATTCCACACGCTTTTCAGCAATTCATTAAATTGACAATTTTTCGTCATCCAACAATTTTTATGTAAATTCCGTTTTCTTATTCTCTTTCTTTCATTTCTTGGTTGTACCACGCTTTGTCTTCAAAGCCTTGTACCTTCCATGTCTCCAAACCTAGGTACATTGTACATTTTTGTCTTCATGTCTGCATTGTAGACATGAAGACACTTTGTCTTCAAAAGGCTTTGTACCCGAGTATAACTCCACCTTAATGCGTTCGCACTGACGAAATAGTCTGATTGTCTTTTGTGTTGGTCTTCAGTTGTGGACAAACGCGAATCATAATGATTCAAGCCTGCTTGATTGTTGATTCACGGAAAACGGTGACGAAATTGGATGAGCTGTTGGACAGGCATCCGACTGAATCAGGCATCATCACACCCAGATAGTATTGTTGTTGGTCTCGTCACAATGCTTTGATTTGTATTTCTCTTTTGTACCAGTACGTGGCACTCGTTATGGTTGATCTGGTGCCTCATGCACATCATCCACAGTATACGTACATATGTATATTGATATACCTGCACTGTTGTGACCAGGGTTGAAAAAAAAATTTTTTTTATTAACGAGCTTTTTTTTCTAAAAAAAAAATTTTTTTTTTGTTTTTTGTTGGACGAAAAATTTTTTTATTAGAAAAAGTGTTGCAAACGACGTTTCAGGATAAGTGAAATCGATACAACATAATTTTCAAAAATTGAAAAATTTTCGCCTCAGACCGAACTTGTGTGGTGACACCCGGTAGTATTGTGCAGATTCCATGGTCTCCGACCAGTCCGAGGTTGATGTTCACTAACGATGTTACTCTGATGTATTGTAGCATGCCGTACAACGTATTTTAGTGCATCTAATGCCGTATATCTGATATACGACCATCAAAATATCGATTACAGCCCAAATCTTGCGCGTGAGATCGACTTTGCGCGCCCGGTTTTGCACCAGACCTGCATATATACGTGTGTAATAGCATGTAGTAGTACATTATCGGTGCCACATCACTATAAAAGACCAGCCCCGCGCATCCCTGTACGGATTTGGGGACAATACAGGGCGCCGCAGGCGCGATTTTGGAAAAATTGTCTCGTCCACAGAAAAAAAAGTGCCAATTTTTTGCCTCGAAAAAGGCCATTTTTTGGACATTTTAGCCCATTTTGGGGCAACTTTTTTTTATTAAAAAAAAAGCAAAATCTGAGTTTCAAAAAAAAAATTTTTTTTTTTTAAAAAAAATTTTTTAATTGACCACTTTTTTTTTTGAAACAACCCTGGTTGTGACCAGTCCAAGGCCGGAGCCAGGGGGCCACAGGGGTCATGCGCCCCCTTCGGTTCATTTGGCCCCTGAAGGGGAGGCCACCGTTTCGGAAGGAAGAAGGAAAAAGGACCCCTAAATTGCAGGATTTTCACTCTGATACACTTCAAAATCCCAAAAATCGCGAGCTGCGCGCGTCACATACATGTATGTACATACACCCATTTTCAGTGAAATCTGGCTTACGCGCGCGCAAAAAGTGCCAAAATTTCGCGCGCTTCGCGCGCATGGTCACATTTTTTGTGATATTTGGTGTAAAAAGCGCAAAGTTCAACACAAGCACTATAGATAAAAAATAACTTCTCAAAAATGGAACAAGCACTGGATAAAAATGACTTCTTGGATTTGGCCCCTCCTTGGCCAAAAGCTGGATACACCACTGGACCAGTCTCATGTTTTTTCTGTCGCTCTTCATTTCACGAACCGCCAGTTGCTCATGGTAAATTACGAAAATCGATTTAATCTTCTTCATCATTCAGATCATGAGCAGCAAAAAAACAAACAAAACAACAGCTCGATTAGTAAGGCACACTAATCAGTCACAATAATGGTAATACTTATCGTACATCTTGAAACATCAGAGAATCACTTTTGATCTTGTTCTGAGACGAAAGCATTTTGGTCCATGACTTAGATCACACAATGTGAACTAGAGAGACAGAAGTGCAAAGATAAATGTTCAAGACAACAAGCAATAAAGCATGGTGGTGATGAGATTTAGATGATAAAATCACGACACTACACATGTACACTCTGACAACACTTTTGGGCGGAGAAACTTTTCAAACGAGGTGCCTGATCCGTAAAGCACATTATGCGTGTATTAGCTAAAGCGGTCACGTGACTACCAACCACTCAACACACATGTCTAACGTTGTAATTAGCGAAATGCCACGAAACTCCGCTGGCTGCGCGAGCTGAGTGCGCTTTACGGATCAGGTAACGCGCTTGAAAAGTTTCTTCCATGTCAGAGTATACTTACTATGAAAAGTAACTATCAAAAGAACATACTCTAAAAAGCTATATCCGTTTCATTCTCACGTATTTGATCGGTTGATGTTTCATTATGCTGTTGCGCCATCAACGGTCCATCTTCAACACCCGTATCTGTTTGATTATCATCATCCTTATTGATTTTCTCTAGTTTTCTATGAGCAGAAGTCAGTGAAACGAATTCGCGATCTGCGCCCGGCGTACCCTGATGATCAGGGTCAATGTCACTGTCGTGGTCCGGTTCGAGACAATTGACTGGCCATTTCAACTGACAACAGTTGCCCTGCGGTCCGATGGTGACGAGAAGTGAACAGAAGAAGAACGTCGCTTGGAACCAGCTCATCGCCGACATCAGCATCATAAAAACGCCGATCTGGTAGTACGCGTACGTGGTTGCGGGCACCATTGCCAGACCGGCTGAAATTCATGGATGCTTAGGTGCGGGAAAAGTATACAAGTCGCATTGTGACATAATGGGGGTCCGGCATTTCAGTCTCTCCAAAGAATATTATCACCTGAATTGTTTATTATCGCCAAACTGGGTGCGCGGTGTGAACTACAATGGGTGATCAGATCAGTTCAGACCTTGAACACGTGACTTTTGTTTGAAAAAGAATATTTCAAGATTTACTGGTGGCTGTAACTTGCAACAGCGTGAAGCTCGAAAGGTCCCTTATGAACAGGTCTTGTGTCGTCGCGGTAGGTGACCGAGACAGACTCGATCGCGTTTTATCTGATCCACAAGTTTGATGGCGCCTTCCGTGGTGAAAATCGATCAAATTATCGATTAACAATCGCTTGTGAAACATCAGACAGCCAGCCATACAACATACCAAGAAACGTGCTCGTGCACGCCATGAATATCGGCGCACCAACGGCGTGAAAAGCGTGCGCCACTGTCTCTCGTCTGTCGAGGTTCCTTTTCGCCAAGCAGTACCCGACGGCGTAGTGGAGCGTGAAGTCGAAACTCAACCCGATCGCTAGAATTATCATGGTCGATTCCAGCACGCTCAACTCCCAGCCCATCAACGTCACGGTGGCCACCACGCACAGGATTATGCCTGCAAAATGAGGGTAATGTTGTGGCACGATGAAAATTGTAAGAAGCGCTTGGGGCTCGAGCCCAGTCCAGGGTTGGGCAAAAAACGTTTTTTTTTTCAAAAAATCGTTTTTTTTTTAAAAACGTTTTTAAAAAAAAAAACGTTTTTTTAAAAACGCCCAGATGACCAAAATATGCCCCCAAAAAAATGGAATACGCTCATGTTGGGAAGAAAACGTGGTTAAATGAAGTAATTCTATGTGTTCTGAGGCAAAATAAACGGGTTTCAACCCTTTTCTAGCGAGTTGTTAAGATCCCATATCAGACCCGCATCATGGGACCAACTTTGGCCGGGGTCATCACTGAAAGTCAAAGTCCGTATATCGACGTATCTCGACAAAGTAAAAATTGGTCGAAAATTTTTTGAAAAAAATGGATAAAAAATGGATTTACTTGATAATCAGGGTACTTTCCCTGAAAAATCAGGGAAAATCAAGGAAATTCAGGGTTTAGAAAAAACGTCGTTTTTTTAAGAAATAACGCCGTCGTTTTTTTGCCCAACCCTGGCCCAGTCCCGCACGTAATTTCGGCCATTTGTATATGCAAGTAGGGTACGCTGAACATGGGCTCAAAGTGTAGTACGGTATTCTGTTTTGGAATTCAACGTGTTCGTGATTGAATCGCATCTGTCTCGATGACGTCACTTTTTACGCCAGGAAAGAACTGGCATCTCCACATTTAATCAGCGTATAAGTTGCTCCATGGACAGTTAAACAACGTAAAATCACAACTGAGACACCAATCTCGAACTACATAAACCGTGAGAGGTCACCACGGGATGAGCAGGTTCGATCGCCGAACATACCAAATACAAAACGGACTCCATATGAATCGCCAAGGAATCCCCACCCTGAATTTCAGATATTCGCAAATTAGCACAGGCCTTGCTCAATCCGACCAACTGGTGATGACAAGCACAGCGAGTGCGCTGACCACAGCATTCAAAGTGATGACGAACAGAATCAGGTACGCAAATGTGACCGCAATCGCCACCGAAACGCGAGTACCCGCCAGCAACGACCATTGCAGATCGTAGAAGAACAACAGGTCGGACGTCAGCCAGCCTGGAAGGAATTGATTTTAACCCTTTCATTGACCGTAACTCAAAATCTCTTTCACCTCCGGCGAGCTCTGTTTTTTATATTGTTTTTTTTTTGTTTTAATTTTACCCATTTTGTTGCTTATTTGTTGTGTTACCACTAATGCATGGTGGTATATCATGGCTAATCACCAAAAGAAGCCTTGAACTTTGAACCTTGATTGGTGTCAATCTTAGGCATGTTGGTATATCATGGCTAATCACCAAAGAAGCCTTGAACTTTGAACCTTGATTGGTGTCAATCTTAGGCATGTTGGTATATCATGGCTAATCACCAAAGAAGCCTTGAAGTTTGAACCTTGATTGGTGTCAATCTTAGGCATGTTGGTATATCATGGCTAATCACCAAAGAAGCCTTGAACTTTGAACCTTAATTGGTGTCAATCTCAGTGTTAGGATCAAACCTCGTTTGGTCACGTGACTTCTGTTGTGAGTCGCTGACACCAGAAATTTGGCCAGCTAGAAGTTTCTTACTATGGACGTACAGTACATTGAATATCTACGCATTACCTGTGTAGCTGCATCAGTTTAACTTGAAGTATTCCAAACGCAGAACAGTTATGTGATTATTGCGACTCTATCTCTGATCCAGATTTTATCCGATCACCAACTTTGCTTACCGACTTCATGAAGCTATATATATATACAAGAAAGAAAAATGCCCCAAGGGGCATAAAAGAAATATGGTTCCCTGGCTGACTGGCATAAAAGAACGACACTAGCTTGCACCACTTTACTGATCTTTCATTAGGCACTGGAATAAACGTAAGTGTGTTCTGAGCTGTTTGATACCGAACAGTAGACATTGAACCATATTCCCGGCGCGTGCTGTCTTGCCATCAGAGACACAGGGCACGGAGATATTGAAAGATTGCAATATTCTCTTTACTCCTCTCCTTGTTGAACCATCGTGCGCAACCGAAGACTGCACAGTTACCGTCGTGAGGTTGAAAAGAAGAAACAGTTGCCTAAATATGTGGGTTTGCACGAAAGTTTCGATATCGGCTGGGTGTTGGTTCAAAAGAGTTCGCGCCGGGAATATGGTTCAATGTCTACTGTTCGGTATCAAACAGCTCAGAACACAGTTACGTTTATTCCAGTGCCTAATGAAACATCGGTAAAGTGGTGCAAGCTAGTATCGTAATGCCAGTCAGCCAGGGAACCATACTTCTTTTATGCCCCTTGGGGCATTTTTCTTTCTTGTGTCGTTCTTTTATATCGCGCAAGCGCCAAACAGAGAACCATGATAAATCAGGCACAGAAAGTTTTCAGTTCCGCCAAGCAATGGTTCTAACTAAGAAAATGTCGACCATCAGACTTTTCTCAAGTAATCAACGCACATGAGCGCAATGAGGTGTGGGGGTTAGTTTAAGGATGCTGTACTTTTTGGCAGGATATATGAATCGGTGGTTATCGTGACATAAGGCCAATTTTGTGTTTCGATTTCACTATGGGGTTCTAACAATGGAAACACGCTTGTGTCTGCGTCTTCACCCACCACTGAAACAAAACCAACGCAGTGCCCCACGCGCATGTCTATGCTTTTGAAGAACATGGTAACTTGTCAAGTTATTTAATTTTTTTTAATTTACCGCCAGGTATGTATTTGACACCCTAGGTACCATCATTTATAGCGCACTGATTGCGCATCGTCTCAGAGAATGGCACTTGTTGGTTTAGTACCAAGCAAAGCTGTGCAATGAACTTCCATGCAACCTGTCCCTTCAGCTTCAGCAATGAAATAAGTGTCAAACATCAGTCTCCAGATTGCTTTGGTGTTGGCCGCCGCATCTGATCTTGGATTCAATGTTACGTAAAAACTACTATTTAACTTTCCCACGAAAGTCAAATTATAAATGCGGAAAAAGCTTCGAATGTTAGAGAGCAACAGCAATTTTAATTAACAAGTTGATATTGGTCACACAATGACTTTATAAGAATTGGTCAATTTTTTTTCCTGAATCGTAAAGCGGGAAAGTGACGGGGCAATGACGTTGCGTTGCGTGATCGCACACAAAACACGTAGTAAAGAGAATGTTTCAGACCTGCGGCAACGTGGTTGATATACTAGATTATTTTCAGCTGAAAATGTTTTGTGAAAATTACGAATAGCACAGTGACTGAACGTGAAAATCAGGATTGATTTTGATGAATTCTTATATAGCCATTGTGCGACCAATATCTTGTGGGTATTTTATCATGAATGACATCACAGCGCATAAACTGCGAACCGCACCTGTGCTTAATAATTAATCTCAAATAAAAACACGAAAAAACTGAAAAATGTTACCCAGAATTCATTAAAAGTTAGTAAAATAAAACAAAGTTCGCTGCGCGCGTGAATGTTTGAACCCGCGACCTTTCGTCTTCAGTGATGCGCGTTAGACCTTTCGGACATAACTGCTTCGCCACTCTCCTTCACAAACTTTACTACGAACATAACTACGCGTGCATTGCTGCATTGCCTATTGTGCTGGCTGCCTGTGTGTGTGTGTGTGTGTGCTGGCTGCCTGCCTGGGTGTGTGTGTGCTGTCCATCTGCCCTTTGAGGAGACATCGTGCTCGACTTGCATTGTTGCACGTGCTCCTCAACAGCATGTCATCGCCGGTGTTGTCGAACTGGCCATACTGTATGTCGACGACCGTATCCGTTTTCACATTGTACACGTACGGTATAGTCCAGCCACGTGCTCATGAGACGACTCTTTTTAAAGCTTGCCTGGCCAGATTCAAAAAACGCGCCGGTTACACGTGTTTTCGTAAACAAAAGAAAGAGATTGGGTCGAGAGACATGCTGACAAGTTCCAACTGGCTTACCTCAATTTGTTGCGTGCTTACGCGAACAGCAACGTCGTTCAGCACACAAATGTTTTGGGAGTCAAAAGGGAATTTACGCACCGAGGTGGAAAGCGCATTTTTAAAAAATACATGCGTTTCTCGTTCTTTCATATCCGAAACACGTGGAACCGGAACATTATTGGATCCGTTCAAGTCAACTTCAAAATAAGTTGTCTCATGAGTTCGGGGCTGGACTACACTGTAGTTGGACATTTCAGCCCATTTTTGGACATTTCAGCCCATTTTGGGCAACTTTTTTATTAAAAAAAAGCAAAATCTGAGTTTCAAAAAAAAAATTTTTTTTTTAAATTTTTTAATTAACCACTTTTTTTGAAACAACCCTGGACTACAGTATACGCCACGTTCAACGCGTTCACGCAAGCACGTTCATATCGATTGTTGGCTCGAACGGGTCAGTCACCTGTAAAGAGATCGTTGTGAATCTTCCTTGTGCATTACATAGCTTTTTGGGGGACTGGCACAGTTGTAGATACTTGCTGCAGCTATACATGTATAGCGCAAACACAATGGGCAAACCCATAATTGACATGAAAAACTACCCTACCTGATTTCTCACCGTCCAGATCTTCTCTGCTCCTCCGACCTGCAGAGGCTCTGGCTAGAACCAAACGCAAGCGGGTCAAATCGCAGGGTCTAGCGATTCAATTTCACGGCCGAAACACCCTGAATAATGAGGCAGGAATGTGCATGCATGCACTGCACTTATCAGAGTGTCGGTCAAGTCAGATTTAATTTAAAGAAGGTCTGGGTATAATCTAGAAGTGAGTCTCACCGAGTATTCCGAATGAATGACTATAATCTCAGGATCGGCCATTTCGCACCTCATCCCCCCGCGCCCCCCCCCCCGCGCCCCCATGTATTTGATGTAAAACGAGTTGTGTGCGGTAAAACGGCCAAATTACAGGGTGTGTTTTAAGTTTGGGGCGGGAAAATATGCGCAACCCGCGCCCCTTTTCTACTGTAGCCTGCCTGGCTGGCGCTGTTCAGTCTGCATATAAGTGAGAGCCCCAATTGCCCCCTATTCCCATCACTCCCACCCAGGTAGCACGGATGTGTGCTGCGTGTAGAACTGCTGCGCATCCTACAAGCGCCCGTCTCGGAGCCGGCTAGACCTAGGTTGCCTGCATCCCCCTCTTCCGTTCATATTTACGATATCACAACATTTATGAACACACCTTCATTCAGAACACATAGTTCAGATACAGTTAGCTAAGCTATAACAACTATAGCTATAGTTAATGTTTTCTGACAGACAACTTTTATGAACTTTTCCTGTATACATTTATGGACCCAGCTTCACTCAGGACAGATGGTTAAGTTACAGCTACCTAAGTTACAGTTAACGTTTTTTATTTATAAACTTTTCGTGTAAACATTTATGAACGCACCTTCATTCACAACAGGTAGGTAAGTTATACATAGTTAGCGGTAAACAATTTATAGTTAACGTTTTTTTACATGTAACATTTATGAACTTTTCGTGTAAACATTTATGAACGCAGCTTCATTCGGAACCAGTCGGTAAGTTACAGTTAATGTTTTTTGGTACACAATATTTATAAACTTGATATTATGTATTTACTTACATTCAACATTTACCAACAACAGCGTTCCTTAGAGAATTACCACACCACACGGCATTGGCTCAGTTAGTGTTTACGTTTGCGAAACGTTTCACATTAGTTTCTGTCATAAGTGAACCACCACGTGGCACTCACAAACTGTTTGAGAAATGGTTATGTGCGTTTTTATTGTCATGGCTTGGCCTAAGACGTTTGTCCTTTGTTACCTGCAAGGTAATCACCAATATTAGTATCACCGGTCATTAATGTGTTGCTGCGGCTGCGGTACAGCCAGGCTCTCAGTGGGTGGGCGGGTGTATTAACAAATTTTATTAGCGCACATACTGATGAATGCATGCGTAAATTGCGGTACATTTATCTGGCAACTGAGGTTTTTGCGTCACCATATTCCTCTTCCTCATTCGTTCATTTTGCTTGCCCCGATCTAAGGGCAATCTACCGTTGTCCAACATGGATGCACACGCTGCGCACGTTCTTGCTTTAGGTCTTTTTGACTCCTTTCGGCTTCTGTCTTCTTTCTTCGTGCTTCTTTCTTCGTCTGAAAGCTAGAAAAGGAGAAGGTTTGACCTGAAATAAATGCACACACAGAAAAATGCAAACAAACAAGCCAGCCAAGTCAGCTGGCTGCAGCAATTTTGCAGTTCTCGCGCTGCTAAGGAAATCAACGGCGCAACAAAATATCCTCTGACTGCCAGCGACGAAACGAGTCTCTATTTTCGAATTCAATACAAGAGAATCACGTTTTCAGAATGCATCCACGCATTTTCACAGTTCACAGTCACCAAGCGGAGGGATTGGCAGTCACACTTGATTCAGCAGCAGTGTAACCATGCACGCGAGGGTCACAACGCCTTATACAAGTACAGTTTGTGCGTCCGCGAGCCCTGCACCAGTACTAGATATCTTAGCGCCTGCCTTGTTACGTACTATTAATTTTTAAGGCGAGCGTGGTACAGCTGTCGAATAATTTTGATTCGTTTTGATTCGGATTCGAAAAGTTCATAAATGTTACTGCCAAAAAAACATTAACTATAACTTTGCTAACTGTAACTTAACTATCTGTTCTGATGAAGCTGTGTTCATAAATAATTACACGAAAAGTTCATAATTATGTTGTCTGCCAGAAAACGTTAACTATAACTGGTCTTACGGTAACTGACTATCTGTCCTGAATGAAGGTGCGTTCGTAAATGTCCACACGAAAAGTTCATAAATGTTGCCTGCCAAAAAACATTAACTTTAACTTAGGTAACTGTAACTTAGCTATCTGTTATGAATGAAGCTGGGTTCATAAATGTTCACACGAAAAGTTCATAAATATTATCTGCCAAAAAACATTAACTTTAACTTAGGTAACTGCAACCTACCTATTTGTTATGAATGAAGCTGGGTTCATAAATGTTCACACGAAAAGTTTATTAATGTTATATGTAAAAAAACGTTAACTATAAATTGTTTAACGGTAACTGAACTATCTGTCCTGAATGAAGGTGCGTTCATAAATGTTCAGACGAAAAGTTTACAAGAAAGAAAAATGCCCCAAGGGGCATAAAAGAAATATGGTTCCCTGGCTGACTGGCATAAAAGAACGATACTAGCTTGCACCACTTTGCTGATGTTTCATTAGGCACTGGAATAAACGTAAGTGTGTTCTGAGCTGTTTGATACCGAACAGTAGACATTGAACCATATTCCCGGCGCGTGCTGTCTTGCCACCAGAGACACAGGGCACGGAGATATTGAAAGATTGCAATATTCTCTTTACTCCTCTCCTTGTTGAACCATCGTGCGCAACCGAAGACTGCACAGTTACCGTCGTGAGGTTGAAAAGAAGAAACAGTTGCCTAAATATGTGGGTTTGCACGAAAGTTTCGATATCGGCTGGGTGTTGGTTCAAAAGAGTTCGCGCCGGGAATATGGTTCAATGTCTACTGTTCGGTATCAAACAGCTCAGAACACACTTACGTTTATTCCAGTGCCTAATGAAACATCAGCAAAGTGGTGCAAGCTAGTATCGTTCTTTTATGCCAGTCAGCCAGGGAACCATATTTCTTTTATGCCCCTTGGGGCATTTTTCTTTCTTGTGTCGTTCTTTTATATCGCGCAAGCGCCAAACAGAGAACCCGGATAAATCAGGCACAGAAAGTTTTCAGTTCCGGCAAGCAATGGTTCTAACTAAGAAAATGTCGACCATCAGACTTTTCTCAAGTAATCAACGCACATGAGCGCAATGAGGTGTGGGGGTCAGTTTAAGGATGCTGTACTTTTTGGCAGGATATATGAATCGGTGGTTATCGTGACATAAGGCCAATTTTGTGTTTCGATTTCACTATGGGGTTCTAACAATGGAGACACGCTTGTGTCTGCGTCTTCACCCACCACTGAAACAAAACCAACGCAGTGCCCCACGCGCATATCTATGCTTTTGAGGAACATGGTAACTTGTCAAGTTATTTATTTTTTTTAATTTACCGCCAGGTATGTATTTGACACCCTAGGTACCATCATTTATAGCGCACTGATTGCGCATCGTCTCAGAGAATGGCACTTGTTGGTTTAGTACCAAGCAAAGCTGTGCAATGAACTTCCATGCAACCTGTCCCTTCAGCTTCAGCAATGAAATAAGTGTCAAACATCAGTCTCCAGATTGCTTTGGTGTTGGCCGCCGCATCTGATCTTGGATTCAATGTTACGTAAAAACTACTATTTAACTTTCCCACGAAAGTCAAATTATAAATGCGGAAAAAGCTTCGAATGTTAGAGAGCAACAGCAATTTTAATTAACAAGTTGATATCTTGTGGGTATTTTATCATGAATGACATCACAGCGCATAAACTGCGAATCGCACCTGTGCTTAATAATTAATCTCAAATAAAAACACGAAAAAACACGAAAAAAAGCACTAATACTGAAAAATGTTACCCAGAATTCATTAAAAGTTAGTAAAATGAAACAAAGTTCGCTGCGCGCGTGAATGTTTGAACCCGCGACCTTTCGTCTTCAGTGATGCGCGTTAGACCTTTCGGACATAACTGCTTCGCCGCTCTCCTTCACAAACTTTACTACGTACATAACTACGCGTGCATTGCTGCATTGCCTATTGTGCTGGCTGCCTGCCTGTGTGTGTGTGTGTGTGTGTGCTGGCTGGCTGGCTGTGTGTTGTGGGTAATACATTGTGCGCTTTATGAATCAGGCAACTACGTAGCGTGCACTAATGCATTGTTGTGTGTGTCTGAGCGTCCATTATGGCTCTTTTTGAGCTGAAAAACATTTAACCAATTGGAATTAATATATTTTTGACGTAACAACGATTAAAAACACATATAACCGCTGATTTTGGCTTAAGTCATGGTCTGGAACCGTTCATACTAAAAGTTACGAACTCGGCGATTGCACCACCGTGTTTCTCGAGTACGAAAACCACATAAACAACTTTAATAGTTCTGGTAACCCAACTTTTCGGCGAAATTTTACTTCGGGAAGCACTCTTTCCATACAAAAAGGCGGGGTCATGGTCTGGGACCGGTCTCAGACATGGAGTTACGAAGTCGGCAATAGCACCATCGTGTTTCTCGAGTACGAAAACCCTATTGGGGATATTAACATTTCTGATGTTAAGTAACGTCTGGGCCCTGACTACTCTTTTGTGGAAAGAAAAAAAGGGAAAGAACGTTTTTACAAAAATGTCAACTGTATCTTGCCCGCAAACGCGCGTGCGGGCATGCAGCGGGATGAAATTTCATGTGGCCATTTTGGGGCACGGTATATACATTGTGTGCAAGTTTGAGCTCATTCGGTTGAGTATTGTTGAATTAGCGTACGATTAAAATTTTCAGAAAGCGCACTATAGGGAATGAACCATATGTCGCTTAGCATTACCATGCTAGCTCCGATTAATGTTATATGTAAAAAAACGTACTAAATTAGGACCACCATGATGCGTTCATAAATGTTCAGACGAAAAGTTTATTAATGTTATATGTAAAAAAGTTAACTATAAATTTTTTAACACTTTAGGGGCTGATGTTGCTCAGACGCACGACCAGTATCACTTAACATGCTCAAGTGCACAGTAAGCTGTGCGTAAGCTACATGTGTACTGCTTTTGCACGCTCTCTGTGCACAAGCCATTTATTGCTTAAAGAGTCTCCGCCATATATAGACCAAAACCAATCTCATTGAAACT
>JASAMV010004162.1:0-15304 GCA_030248065.1 Rhynchonema sp. JSB1_4
CCCCGGCTCTCCGTCAATGTGACGAGACCTAACCAGACTTGGTCTCCTAGTTGTTGTGATTGATTGCCGCCGCACTTGCGACAGTTTCACTAACACGGTGGCGGCCATGATTGCAACGTCCTGCGGCACGTTGCCAAGTACCGGCACCCATTTTTGGCAACCGTTTTGTCTCGGCGAACGGAGCGCGCAAACGATCGATGAGCAAAAACGTTACCTGCACGCCGGCGACCAACACGAACTGCAGGGTGAGTAGGGTGAACGCCTGTGGTTGGGTGGTGAAACATCATTTGGTTGAGAGAGTGAACACCTGTACCCGATGGAGTGGTTATCGTTGAGTCAAATGCAACAGTAAGGGCGACAACCATACGACAATGCTACAACAAACGGGGCGCCGTTTATTATTCAACATCGTCTGCTGCCAACAAGCAAACTCAACCATTGCTTTGACAATGCTACACTCAAAGCATACCGTAGGCTACAGTATGTTTTGAGCCACGCATACCACCGTACTTAGGGGCCACGTGGTGGTTTTTGCCAACAACGGATTTGCTCGGAAATATCTCTCAATGGAACAGCTTTATGCTCATCTGACTTCAAAGCGTTTTCATCAGCTCGCGTTGGTGTGGGCTAAGGTGTCGCTGCGCTTTCCGTCAAATGTCACATCAACAGAGGCGCATTATATCACTTTCAAACTCACTTGGCAGCATGCCAACCTTTCTCACAAACGCATTTCGCACTCTCGCATCGACGAACGCGGGTGCCCAGTGTTTCTTCATGTGTTGTTGTTCTCGCTGACTTTCGCTGTCCGCTGCTGCTGCCTGGTCTGAATTCGCTGGTTTTGGCTGGCTCGTTATCGGCGTGTCAGGGTCCTGACTGGGTTCTTCTTGGCTTCGAGCCGATTTGGATTTTGATTTCTCCGTTTTTGATTTGGCTGTTTCTTCGTCTGCGCCCGCTTCACTGCGTTTTGGGACAACATCAAGTGCGATTTCATTCATTTTCTTCTCGGTGTTTCTGGGTACGGTCTTTGACGATTCGATCATATTTTTCACTCGATGATCGATTTTTGCTTGTACGATTTTGGTTTCTGTGATGTGTTTGAATTTCTAACAAATTTGGAATTAGCCCTGTTCATTTTTAAAAGGCTGCTCTTTTGGAACAAAAAGTACCTTTTGATTCAATACTATATGTCCAGGCTCTTTGTTGGTTTTCTTATTCTTTCAGAATTCGGCAACGCGATGAATTCCTGTTTTTGTCGTATAAGCGAATAAATTCAGAAATTGTATCAGTAAAAAGTGAAACGAATACAAGCTGTTACATACTCGCAATCACGCACGCAAGGCAAAACCACCCAAGCCACGTTTGACACATCAGAAACCACGTTGCTCACTCGGCGTGCATATCTGACGTGACAAACTTTGCTGCTTTGGGCTGCCTTATGATCCATCGTGTCCAGCAGCGTTCGTGTGAAGTCGGCCAATGCCCGGCATTCCATTGCATGCGATGGGTGGAAAGTTTCCACCTCAGCATGTTGGTCGGCCGATGATAATGTCGAGTCTGATAAATGTGATGGAGGTTTTGAACAAACGATCATATGAATTGGAAAATTACCTCGAGTTCAAGTTCAAGTTCAAGTTTTTTATTGCATCAGAAGCAACATGGTAACGTCAACAACACGCATAAGCTGGACAGTAACGACGAAACCATAAATAATTACAAGTGTTTAGTGGGCCAGTGGTTAGTTACGGATCGAGAGATGTAGATGATGATAAGGAGCAAAAAACACAGAAAACACAGAAACACAGCATGATCGGTCAATTACATTTCACACACGGACAGAATAAATTTCACTGGCAGCAATCGCAATTTGTACAACAATTCAACAATCAAGCTTTGCGAACGAATGACTCCTTTGAATGTGCCCATTCGCAGGAAAACAGCAAAATCAGGTAAAGCATTGTAAAGATGGGACATGATAACAATAGCACTGGTAGCGAGAATATGAGTTTTAGCACGTGGGATACAAATGGCACGAGAATGATTAAGACGTCAACTGGAGCGAGAATTGGAATCAGAAATGAACGAAATAGAGTCAACAGGAGCAGCACGAATACCAAGAACATAAGAATGCATCAATCTCAATCTGGAGCGCAACATAGGGAATGAACCATATGTCGCTTAGCATTACCAAGCTATAGCTCCGCCAGGATGCACACGTTGGTCAATCACCAGCAGCAATGTGTGACACACGGTTGACCAGCGGATAGTGTCATGCTGACCTATCGGACACAAAACGATTCACATGACATGGTCCCAGGGTTGGGCAAAAAAAACGACGGCGTTTTTTCTTAAGCCCAGCCAAAGTTGGTCCCATGATGCGGGTCTGCTATGGGATCTTAAGAACTCGCTATAAAAGGGTTGAAACCCATTTATTTTGCCTCAGAACACATAGAATTACTTCATTTAACCACGTTTTCTTCCCAACATGAGCGTTTTCCAATTTTTTTGGTGGCATATTTTGGTCATCTGGGCGTTTTAAAAAAAAACGTTTTTTTTTAAAAAAAAACGTTTTTTTTTTAAAAAACGATTTTTCGGAAAAAAAACGTTTTTTGCCCAACCCTGCATGGTCCACGTCATCCACGTCATCAACGGTACAGACAAAATTTGCGATACCACCGGTAAGTTTAATAAATTTCATAGCCAATCGTTATCAAGTTAAGGACTGTTGATGCGGTTCCAGTCAGTTCGCACAAAAATGACCAGCATATTGGGGTACGGTATGGTCTGGTTTTGCTTTCATATGAGAGCGAAGAATATGTGAGTATCTCTGCGATATTGATTTTCGATATCCTTTGTTTGTGTGGGAGTGCGGGCGATATCTCAAGGAACCAGGGTTTCTACCATATTCTCCGGTGTTTCCGTTTCAAAAACAATAAAGGGCCATTGTTTTCGCCTGAAAAAACGTGCGCAACTTCCACCGCCCTCCTCCCTCACTTTTTAGGTCAGCTTGTTCCAGTAGAAAACAAAAGATGCCATTATGGACAAAATGAGTCACACTCGTGGCTTCGTTATTGGCTTTCGAGAACTTTGAGCATCGATTTCCATATGCTTGAGTACAAAACAAAGCAAGACCACTGTTTGCCTTGCCAAACAGTCTTTGTGCCAAGTTTGGCCCAATAAAAATTCATTTCCACCAGCAGCTGCAAGTGGATTCACAGACAATCTGGTTTCCGCTCGTGTCTGACATGCATACCAAATGACACTTGTCGTTATGGTTTTCAAGTTGATGGCGGGTTTTTCGATTTCGGTGTCTGGCCCTTTTTTACACCGTCCAGGCTGCTTCTTTGCTGAGCCAGCAGTTGCCCACCATGTTGCGCCATTTGCGTTTTCAGTGTCGAGGTTTCTATCACGATTCTTTGAAACTACAGTACATGTATGTATGTATGTATATACCTTCCATGTTTTGCTACAAGCTAAAGGTATCTTGGAAACTGGTTTTTCTGGTGATGTTTCAGTGAACTTTTGTATGCGGATTACGGTACCACTTTTTTCAAAACGAATAACAAATAAATCGTCCAGTTTGGGCACAGGGTGCCACACGATTGTTGGTTGTTGTTGTGTTTCACGACGGCCATTGTCATTTATATTAGCTCGTTTCTCTCTTAACATTTTCCATGCGTCCGTGAACCACACTGGGCGGAAAAAAAGTGTGTTAATGTTTGCAGCACGATTGTTTTCATTGTTTGCTCATGGCGTGTTGCTCACTACATTTGAGATGGATGGTCTTGAAATTGTAGGACTCGAAATTGTCTTCCAATTAACTTGCCCATATCTCATCAAATTAATCTCCCCCACTGAAGTATTCAAACCTCGCGCCAAGTGATCGGTTTAGATTCAGATCTGATGTGACAAAGTTTCACCTTGTTGGCGCTGAACGACGCTTCTATCGCTTGTAAATGACTTCTGCATTAAGTACTGGAGCTGGAGGGGTGCCTGGACTGTATTACGTACATAGGCACACACTGCACGTACCAGATCCCATTCATGTATATTGTTGCTCATGCACCTGCACACAAGAGTGTGAGGCAGGGCTTGTGCAGAGCGTTATTAGAATTTTGCTGTTGCTGTTGTTATAGTTATTGTGTGCCACTTTTGCATGCTCACCGGTGTGCACTCGGAAGTTCGGACATGAAAAATTTACAAGTACTTGCAAGGTTTATAACACTCTCGATCTCTTAGAAGTGCTTGGCTTCATGGGATGTCCGAACTTCAGGGCAAAATGTTATTGTTCTGGGCCGACAGAGCAGTGGGCCCTATTATAACTTTGCTGGCCATCAAAAATAATAACCCCACACGGCGATCGTATGGTTGGCTTCCGCTTTGACTTTTTTCCGATCTCAGGAACCAGTGTTGCTCTCTAAATGCCAGTATTTTGTTGTCCCACATAAGTTACTACAATGCTGCTTGTGTGTGCTCTGCTCCCAACGTTTTGCTGCTTTTGAGGGCAACACAACTTACTGATGATTCTCAGAGAATGTTCAAAATATCTCTTTTGGCAAGCTTGTTTCTTATTTTTGGTTGAAAAATGCGAAAAGTATGACAATTAACTAATTAGCCATGCGGACGATTACCTTGTATCGGGTGCAATAACTGACAACCGGCTTATATTCAACTCGTGATTGTCAGCGAAGGTCGTCAACTCACGCCGCATGCCGCCTGTCTCACGCTCACTCAGGGCCGCCTTCAGTTGACGACTTTAGCTGACGGTCAGAGTTGACCACATATCAAGAAGCCGTTCCTGAAAATTTTCATATTCATGGCAGCGCATTGTTCCGTTTTGAGGCACGAGCCACACGTCAGGTGACTAAGGTCTGGTTTCCTATGTCTGGAGTTTGTTCTTGAGTGTTCTGGAGAGATAAAATTACACATGCCACAACATTTTATTACCAGAATTATTGCTTTCCGTTCACTTTTCTGTTCTTATATATTTCGTCCAAACTGAGGTGTTTGCAGATAATGTATTGGCGTGAACCGCCATGGAGCCGTAATTTTGTCCAGAGTGGTCTGTATAAAATCTGTTTTTGACCGCAGCAGGCAGCAGTGCCATAATATGGCTACACAAGCTGGTTGCAATGCAACATGTGCGTGGTTTGCCTGGCCAGGGCTCCATTTTGCATTTGCCCACCCCCAGTTCGAGACTGGTGTGAATTTTGTTTGTTGGTACCACACAACCTTTTTTTCCGAAAATTTAACCCACTGTTCATTAGTCTGTTGCACATTGCTGCCATACAAAGCGAACAGGGGGGCACCAGAACCAATGTTTTTGCTCTGTATTGCTCTCAGACGTGTTATTTCCCGTGGATATGAGAATAATCGGGCACAGGAGCCGATTGGATCATTATTCATGCATCACAAACGTTACGGTACCCGACATTTTGGGTGTGTTTCAATTTGTGCCTGAGAGCACAGACTCACTCCAGCGTTATGCACTGTGGCGTTTGTAATTTGCATATCCCTCTCGATTTTGTGTTTGAATTTCTGATTTCTCATTATGATTACGGTTTTTTGTCAGTCTCATATGGCTAATTTTATTTTGTAACCAATTTGGTTCTGCTCTTCAGTTGGTGAAGCTGAAGAGCTTTTTGCAGTGGAATATAGCTCTTCGGCATTGGTGTCGGCTGTTCTTTCTGAGTCATTCCAGAAACGTGCACTGAACCACACCCACTATGTATACATACTTGTGACTTGCAAGCCGCAATTCTCTGTCTGAGTCACTCGTTGACCAGTGTCCTAATCAGGCTCAGTAAAGTTTATCATGGATTCACCATGTATGTATCAGAAGATATTTTAGGAACGTAATAGACTGTAAGGCTGCACCGAGAGCGCCCTTGACCTGATACTGCAACCATGCTGCTGTACATCCACGCTATGTTTTTGCCACATATACAGCAACTCAATGATACTGGATAAAATTCACAAAAGCACTTAAACTCCTTGCTTTCTACCCATTCGAAAAGTTTGAGGTCATATTCATGATGTTCTTTCACATTCCAAGTCACCGGAAATCCTCGCTGAATTGCTGCAATTCTGTGTGCGAGCTTGAAAAACGCTTGTAGTCAGCTTTTGTGAATTCCATCCGATTGTTGGTGATTAGTGTTACTGAGTAGTCAGCGGCACCAAACGTCTCAATTTAAGGCAAACTCGTGACTATAATTCTTTTGCGTTTTGACACGTCCTCGAAATCATAACAAACAAAACAGGCTCAGAAAAAAATGTTCACGGCCAGAAAAACTTTCAAATGGCTGCGGGTGTCCTTTCTGGTTGCGGCAAACGGTCTTGGCGCGTTTCTGTATGAAGTTACAGAATATTTTTGTTCCACGCATATCTGAACCGTATGCGTTTGTATTCATTTGGCTGAATGGTTTATCAGGAAAGCAGAACTCCGCCCACCCTCAGGTGTATCGGTAAATGTATCCTGATCTCTCAAACGCACCAAAATAAGGTGCCCTATGTTAGTTCAACTTGCGGCACCAATATTCTGAATTATGCATTATAAAAGTTATCGAGATGAATATATCCTTTTGCAAACTGCAGATGGGTCCCTTTTTTCCTTTTTGGGTTGTTTATCGGGGAACGTTTTCCGACCATGAAGCCACTCACCACCGACAACAGACCGCACACTTTGGCGGGCAGACTGTTTATTTTATTTGATTCAATTATATTCTGCGCCTGTCGATGGTTCTATTTATTACTTAGGTTTCCCATCCACCCAGCAGTGTACACCTTTTAGGTCATCAATTATGATCTAGATTCACACTGTTCAAAAGATTATGGATGTCTGAGTACGTGATAAACACGGAATCTGACCATTATGTACCTTATGAAGAGCATTTATGACCTGTGTTGTGTGTGTAGTGGGCACAGGTGTGTGAAACGAGCTTTTTACGAAGTCGCAAGTATCCAAAAGTAGCCCACCCGGTCGGTTAAAAATTTCCTATACTCAGAAAGGTTTGGTATTCCGAAAGGTTTTACTTAATGTGCCAGCGAATTTCTTAGCTGTTCTCTGGCTTTCCAGAGTGGGACGGACGGGGGCCACAAATCGGATCCGCGGGTACAAAACGCGTACCATATCAGTACCCTACGCTGCAGATATGTTCGTTGGTGACACACAGGTTTTTCAAATATCCTGTCAAGTTGTAGACATGTCAATGACAATGTAGTGTATAGTCTGTCAACCTACGACTTTTGTGTCGGTTTTAACGGTGGATCATGAAGCTAACAATTTTTTTGGCTTCGCACACGTGTAAACGTCGTGAAATGTGAAGCGCGATTGAAGTTTGTCTCATTGATCTTGAGAATGACCACCTCTGCCACTACGCCAAGTCCCGTATTTCAGGTACAAATCTAAACAAAATAAAGGGACTGCTTAATCTGCGACAATTATGCCAAGTGTTGAGTCCGATCGAGCCACCACGAGTTCAACTCCCATGTTGCCCAACACGAACAAAGTGTCGATGGTGACCAATGGGGGCGATCGATCGGGTGAAAACAGCACACACTCATCCTCATCGAGGTTGGGACTGGGCATGTTTGGGCTTAGATTCTGGCTGACGTTTAGAGCTGAAGTTCCTACCAGGTACAGTATATGTATACTGTATTATACTGGGCAACCTGCCACCCTACAGTCGACTCTTTCTGCGAACCACCCTGTGGTGAATGCTGGGTGGTGAGACGAATTTTTGGTCTCTTCCGTAAACTAATTGCGGCTCTGGATGGCGATCCTTTTCAGTGAACAGTGACCTGCTTGTCCAATGAGAGTAGCCTCTATCAGGGTTGGGCAAAAAACGTTTTTTTTTAAAAATCGTTTTTTTTTAAAAAAAACGTTTTTTTAAAAAAAACGTTTTTTTAAACGCCCAGATGACCAAAATATGCCCCCAAAAAATTGGAAAACGCTCATGTTGGGAAGAAAACGTGGTTAAATGAAGTCATTCTATGTGTTCTGAGGCAAAATAAACAGGTTTCAACCCTTTTCTAGCGAGTTGCTAAGATCCCATATCAGACCCGCATCGTGGGACCAACTTTGGCCGGGGTCATCACTGAAAGTCAAACTCCGTATATCGACGTATCGCGACAAAGTAAAAATTGGTCGAAAATTTTTTGAAAAAAATGGGACAAAAAATTGATTTTCCTTGAAAATCAGGGTACTTTCCCTGAAAAATCAGGGAAAATCAAGGAAATTCAGGATTTAAAAAAAACGAAAAACAACCCAGGCGTTTTTTTTTAAAAAAACGTCGTTTTTTTTAAAGAAAAAACGCCGTCGTTTTTTTTTGCCCAACCCTGGCCTCTATACTCCTGTTGGTGCGGACCAGGACCTGCGGCTTTTGAAATTGCAAGTTGTTTCTTCGGTTGTGTGTTTCTCCAACATTACCCTGTCAGTCACCTCAAATTACCGTTGGTTTCCATGGACCCTGATAATTCAGGTTCCAAGTCGACAAGATCCCCAGTCCGGAAACGAGTCGCAAGAACGGCGCAGTGGTCGGATCTGGTGGGTGGAAAGGGATGGTTCCAATTTCGGGTGCGGAATCCTGTTTACAATACATTATACCGATACTCTGTCAGTACTTTTGGGAGAAACTTTATTTCAAACGCGTTTCCTGATCCATAAAGAGCACACAACTGGAGCAGCCAGTTGAGTTTTCGTGGGATTTGTCAACTCACCAGACTTGTGTGTTGGGTGGCTGGCAGTCACGTGACCGCTGCAGCTAACACACACATAGTGCGCTTTGTGGATCAGGCAAGGCGTTTGAAGAGTTTCTCCCAAGCGTATTGTCAGAGTAGTATAGTCCAACAACAGCTAATGCAGAATTTATGTCCACTGCGTTGCCTACCGCCAAGCACAAACGCGGAGCGACATATAACACACCCACCCACCACCCACACACACACCCCCCCTCCTACCCCCGACACCCAAAATAGCTATGTACAGTATGTCAGCATGTTACCACCGAGCACCGACGGCCGCGTTTACCGGCGTTTATGCATGACAATTTTGAGAAGCAGCTGGCTGGCTGGTGGCTTTTATGCGCGTGGCATGGCATGTAAACAATTTGTTGACGTCAGCTTACGTCATGCACTTCATTTGTGGTGTGTTATAACTGGAACTGTCATTCGTATCAGCGGATCAGCCTTTTTATGGTGGCCAAAACAACTGGACATCGAATCAATAGGCATGTTGGGGCCTTAGGACTGTTCAACAAAAAAAATAGGAATTTCGGGCTGTATACACTCTCATCAGCCCAGATGCCACACATTCAACCATTAAAACCTCAAAGTTCTCATTTTTGAACGCTAGAACCTGTATTCTAATCGGGGACAACTATCAAAACGTTACAATACCAAAGCCGTGAATACCTCCATGCACATAGTGGCTGGAATTCTCGAATACGCGTGCATACAATCCCTGGACGCATGCATTTCACGAAGTACTGCGTGTATTGCAGATGCTCCATGTATACGTTGAACGTTTATTTCCAAGAGTTTCTCATCGTCAAATGTTTACTGGCTCCATCAGCAAGCCACAAGGTCAATAAACATCCACGCACACGCTTCATTGAGAATTCCACCCACTATCGTGAAACATGATCGGAACGAACAGGCGGGGCCATGCATTCTTCATCATGTTTACATCCACTTTTGCTGTCTTTCTGCAAACTAGTAGTTAATACTGTTAATAGTGCTCTGTTAATTTCTGTTTTGCCTGGTCTTTCTTGCGGGTAAAATGTAGAGCTATTTTGCAAAAAAGCACGTCTTGATGTGTCCAAGGTCTATGTACAGTATGTACATACCTTGGTCATTGTGCCATTGTGCAGCCTTTCATGACCACATAACACCTCCAGCGCTGCTATAATGCCCTGCCACGTTACGTTACATCGTTCCATCATTAGCACCTGCCTAACGTCTGTGTTTGGAATGTGCCGTAATTAGTGTGTTGGGTTCCGTATCAGCACCTAGTGTATGGTTCTATTGTTGTGGTACTCAACAATTCAAACTTCGTAGCAACAGCTTCGTCGCGCGCTCAAGCCAGTGTTGTACCAAACGGCCAGCCAATAGACAAGGCATACGTGCGTGGGAAGCTGCTTGTTTTTGTGCTACTGCTTTCTTGTTGCTCAGCAGTTTTTGCGCCTTCCGTGCAGCCAGAAGCCAGACGTATCCGTTTTTGGCGGCGCGGCACGTGACGTTTCCTGAGTGCGCCACTTAGGATACCAGTCTTTTTTGTCGGCGGAGTTCCTTTTTCGTGTTCCTTCCTCCACGTACGTACAATAACTATTTAGTCAGGCTTTTTGTTTTCTTTCTGGTAAGTGGACGTTTTCACACGCGAAGTTCAGATCTGACCGATTTAGCACCGCTGAGATGTTGTACAGCTGTAATATACGCAGTGGCTATGTTCTGGGACCGAATCGGTCTTTTTCATTTTGCAGGAATCAGCAAGTCTCTCGATGCCCCCACGTCCAACGGAGGGCCAGCAGCAGCAGCACACCACATCATTCAGTCATCGTCACCTGCACTCCCTGTGCCCAACGACAACAACACAGACACACAGTTCAACATCAAAAAGGTGCTTTCTCTATATAATTGTTTTAGTCTTGATTTTAGCACCTAAACTGGTTTCGCAAGAACCACAACTTTCTTTCAGTGAAGGTGTGATAAAAGTATACACTCCCAACGCCCTTTGCTATCACATGCCCATGGTGGCATGGGAATAGGCCCTACTAACAATGAAAGCAGGACGGACGTATCATTTTATAAAAATTTCCCCTTGGGAATTCAAGGTTATTTGTGTCCGAAAACTGCCTAAGGTATCCCTAATGCAGGTGATGTCACGAGGTCGATTCGAGATCGAAGCCACTCATCCTGGTTCGTGTGGTGAATCGGTGAACGGGGACGCGTTGCTGGCCAGACCAGTGCACTTGGATGTTCAACAAGGTATACGAGTCTTGTTTGAGCATACAATTCACATACAGTATCTAACGGTGTGAATAATGTACCATCAAGGATTAAGATACATCAGTGGGCATGATACATAACAACGACGACAGGCGACACGTGACAATCGGACTATGGTTCGACCCGGATACTAAACATTATTGCTGCCACGTATATTCGGCCTGCGCAAACTTTAGTTTGAATTTTGAAAACATTTACGTATATTTGCAGTGCCCGAGCCATCGCCACGTGTGTCGCTAGCGCGTCGCGGTGTGCACTTCCTTGTTGGTGATGGAGAGAAAACACCGGACACACAGTCAAGTGTGGAGGGACAAGTCAGGGCATTAGGCCGGGAACGCGAAAACTCGACCGTTGGCTACGGCACAGCGAATTTGAAGAGTTTTCGGTCGGTAATAATACTTATGACGTCTTCTTTGTTTTCTGTTCTTCCACGTTTAGCGTTAGTGTGCTTTGAGAACTTTAACACGACTAACCGAGGGCTTGTTAAACTTGTTTGCGTGTCTGGTTGGGTTCGCACCCCAATCGCGTCAGATTTCACATCAACAATTTCATCATGAAGCTAGGGACTTTCAACACAACACTGTGATTCGTGAACCAACCACCCATCGCGTCGTGTTTCAGCAACGTGGAAACGCTTGAGCGAGTACCAATTCTCGATCATTACCGTAACATCATGTCGATTGAGGGCGCGATCGCGTCGAGACCCACACTCGCACAATTGCATGAGGAGGAGGTGCAGGCCGTGGATGGAATGCAGGATGATAAGGTGGGTCTCTGTGAAGGCGCTTTACCTACACATAAATTTGTTGCGCCTGCATAAGTTTGCGTGTGGTGTGGGTGACGTGTGTTGCGCTGTTTTGTGGCTCAATTGTATGTGTAATGTGTGTGTGGTTGGCTGACGTTTCAAAGAACAACATCACCGCCGTATTCATTTCATGCCCTGTGGGTATGAGGAAGTCCGACTTGTCGTCAAAGCAAACTTCATGCGCGCTCGCGTATTGCCCCGCTGTTTTGACGTCACTCTGATGTCACAGCAGTCACTTGCTGGTATACGTGACTTTTGGCTGCTCAAATTTGTAAGCGATAGGGTCCTTCCTGATGTCATAAATGTCTGCCGTCATCTGACGCATAAACCATGAGTAGCTTACAGTACAGGGGTAGTGACTTCGTGCCGGCTTCCCAGATGCAAGCTGTAATTTGGAACCAGTCAAGTCATATGGCCATAGTTCGAGGATCAAGCACTTGGCAAAAGGCACGACCTTTAGGTACATCTATGCGCTGATGTTCATTAGCTGTGACGGCATTCGTGATGTGAATAAAAACTTGCCGTGAAATTATGGTTCAGTTTCATTTCACAAGTTGACGCATGACTCGCGGTTGCGTGGCTACGAAAGAGCAGCATTACTTCGCTGTGCAATGTACGCATACGGGACAGATAATGCACTGCTCAATTTTGTGCCCCGCAGGATTAATAGCCATGATCCGTTTTGCGCGCAAGTTGGGTCTCCGTAACGTTCAGCATTGACGACAATCCTTCTGGCTTGCTACAGCAACGCACAAATTATTTATGGCGCACATTCCCCGTGGTATGGGTGCCTGGTGCTGGAGTTACGTCAAAGAACTTAGGGTATAAAGTCATGTATTACAATCATGCTATGGTTGTGACGACGTTTTAGGCGACTAGGGATCAAATAAAAGGATATGTTCACTTTATCTATTAATGTTTGGCAAGGAATAAGCTGATGTGGCGTACCCGCAATAAACGCAGGAACTTTGTGATATTAGATGTCTCATTATGACGCACCAGATTCGTTCTTTCTTAACTCCTTTAATTTTGTAGTTATAGGAACGTGGGTGTTGTGGAGGACTGCGTAGGTGTTGCAGCATGACCATGGCACGAACGACTTGAACTTGCGTGCAGACACAAACATGGACCATAGTGAAGTCAACATGAAGTTGGAAGTCAGCCGTCTGGAGAGAACGAATGGGGAAACAGAACATGAAACATTTAGAAAGAGTGAGAAGCAGTTGGTCTCTAAAATATGTACATTGTATCAAAACAAAACATCCGCTTCCCATATCTCGTGTGGGGACCAGCACTTATGAATATGTGGACATGTGACAAAATGGATAGCCGTACCTGTGTAGACACTTCTACGTATTTTATTGACTTCGGGTACGTTAACATTTTACGAACTCATTTCCCACCTTCCCTGATTCAGGCAACATCAAGTGACATGTCACCGACCAGTGATCAGGACCAACTGGAGAAATTCCGTCCGCCCGACGCTCCCCCGCCCGGTGCACCCAAATTTGGTACGTTTTATTGCACAGTGTAGGTACCACATATTTGTGTTGTGAAACATCAGCTCGCTTGTCTTTGCATTGTTCGGACACAGGAAGACGTCTTTTTCATTCAAACTGCCGATATGGCATCGTGCACCTCTCGCTTCTCGGGGGATCGAAAAACACAGAAGTTCTTTTGTGGTGGACGGTTACAGAAAAACTTGAGCATGTATACAGCCCAAGTTTGAATTGACAACCCCAATTTTGTGAAGAACTACTTCCTGATTTTCAGGTTGGATCAAAGGCGTGTTCATGCGTTGTGTGCTCAATATTTTGGGTGTCATGTTGTACTTGCGAATCAGCTGGGTGGCTGGACAGGCCGGCGCGCGTGAGTGAAACACTTTGTTTTCACTGATTTATTGCAATTAAATGTAGTGTAGGTATAGGTATACCCTGTTTATAACTCATTTGTTAGAAATTAATGTTTTATTTACTTCTTTCAGTATTGGGTACCGTGATAGTTCTACTGTCGTCAGTTGTCACCATCATCACGACGTTGTCAATGTGCGCAATCTCAACAAACGGCGACATAAAAGGAGGTGGGTAGTGTGTCCTTGCTCAGGCTATTCAAGTTTCCCTGACAAATCAGGTTATTCAAGATCATATACTCAGAATTCTCCATAATTCCCTCTATCCAGGTGGCTGCTACTTCATGATCAGTCGATCTCTGGGCGCAGAATGGGGCGGCGCAATTGGGCTGATATTCGCATTTCCCCGCCCCCTTGGCCCCTCCATGTATTTTGAGTGTTCGACGTTCCCTTGATAAATCAGGGTCTTCAGTAAATTGCACGCTCAAGCCCCTGATTTTCAGGTTGGGTTCGCTGAGACCGTGCGTGATTTG
Source organism: Rhynchonema sp. JSB1_4 (assembly GCA_030248065.1). NCBI lineage: Eukaryota > Metazoa > Nematoda > Chromadorea > Monhysterida > Xyalidae > Rhynchonema > Rhynchonema sp. JSB1_4. Next base: position 14,189 of record JASAMV010004162.1, read on the forward strand.
TTGGCTGATCACAGTTTGATGATTGTCGATGGACAGTTGAATGACGTCAGGATTGTCGGGCTGGGTGAGTGGCATTTTCTTATTTGTCATTTATTATTAATTTTCGTGTCAATTTTTGTGCAATCGAAGTTTTGCGTCGAGAGCACCACCACAAGGGTCTCGGCTCGACAAAAGAAAAACTCGACATTCTGTTCCTGACCGTTTTATTCGAGAAACGCTCCATGTTCCATTTCCATGGAAATCCTCGATGCAAATTTGAACTCCTAACTATTGTTGTCATTATGGTTTTTGTCGCTGTCATGCGTTGTTGTGTGTCACTGGTGTTTCATCAGTGTGTGCGGTCTCATCACCAGCCCGTTTCTCCCACTACATTGTTGTAGTAGGTACACATGCGTACAAACCTTTCAGCCACCGGCCTAGTCCTGATGGCAATTTGTCTGATCGGAGTTTCGTTCGAGGCCAAAATGCAAATCGGACTACTCGTGATTCTGGCAGTGTCGCTGGTCAATTATTGGATTGGAGTCGTCCTGCCTGCCAACGAATACCAGCAGTCGAGGGGTGTTTACACGCTCAATTGTTAGTTGTCGGGATAAAAAAATAGTTGCTGTTTTTTCGAAGCTATAGCAACAGTTTGTTATACTCTGTGTTTCTATTGTGAATCGAGGCCACAGGCGGTGTACCAGGCCATCGTCAGTTCGCAAAGGTAACAGTTGGGGTTATTTGCAATTAGAAGAAAACAATAATATTTTTGTCATAATCTGTACATGTGCATCAGTATCAATGACCTTTATCACCGAACCCCAAATGGTGTCATGTATAGTGTACGAACAAGACATCGACCTCGAATCTCGATAAGAGGCCTCATGTTCGAGCGTCCCATCATACGTATGGACCTGGAAACCGGTAATCTGTCTCCAACTCGGTCCAAAAAATGTATTTCCCACCCCCTGTCTGCAGAAATTTAATAACCAGAACGTGAACTACATATCTGTATACGTACTATGTATTTGCGCGTCTTTAAAGTTCGTATCATGGCTGGCGCCAATATTTCGGGTGATTTGGCCAAACCGGGAATCGCCATACCAAAGTACTATACGGCAGTCTATGTGCATTACG
>JASAMV010004164.1:0-19901 GCA_030248065.1 Rhynchonema sp. JSB1_4
AAGTAAAAAGACATCAGTGGTTACGCAAAAAAACAAAAGGCGACTAAAAAACACCCACCGAAACAGAAGAAAAGCTTATTTGCCAAAAAATCAACAGGATTTAGAAAGAGGTATTGCATTCCTTTCGAAAAGTGAATTAAAAAGCAATACGCCATCAGGGAACCATCTCTCGGCCAATAGCGCAATGAGGCCACGGATGCAAAGCTGCTCACAGGTTCCCGATTCGTACCAGTAACTGCATAAAGAGTGGGTAAAACGATTATGCGTTGGCCGCAATATGGTTCCTTGGCGTTCCTTGTTGATTTTTTGGAAAATAAGCTTTTTCTTCTGTTTCGGTGATGTTTTTAGTCGCCTTTTGCTCCTGTGCGTAACCACTGATGTCTTTTTACTTTGGGGAGTCAACAATCTTGAATAGATGTTTCATATGCGACCAGCATGATACCGAGAACCATATCCTGATTCTTGCCGCGCGACAGCAGGCATTTTTCTTCTTGTATTTTTGTTTTATATCGAGTAAGCGCATTTTCTCATTCGGTGGACGGTACATATGATCACACTGATAATTCGTTCACTATACAGAGGAATTCACTATGTAAAGGTTCACCTTGTGGTGGTTTTACTGTATTCATGTTACTGTTTTACACCTCAATCAAGTCAAAGAGAGCGAAAAAAGCGATGTCACCGTCGGGTCCCCGACCCAGAAACATAAACAGCAGACACATTATTGGAGATCAGATCACTATTGCACTATTTATTCGCATTGATCAATACTGAGTTCCGGTTCTAGTTCCTGTTTTTGCTCTCAAAAGTTCCAGATTTAAAAACCTATGAAACCGTTGCGGTTTCTCGACCCCGAAAACCTATATACCGCACGCACTGTCGTTATGATCAGGCCAGTATTGTGCGACTTATTTGCATGGATAAATTCGGAAGTTCCGGTTCCAGTTTCGGTTCTGGCTCCGGAGAAGCTCCGGATTCAAAAACCAATGTCGCCATTGTATTTCTCGACCCCAAAAACCTATCTATCGCCCCACTTTCTTCATGATCAGGGCAGCATTGTGCTGTTTATTCACGTGAATCAGTTTCTAGTTCCGGTTCTAGTTCCGGTTCTGGCTCCAAAAAGTTACGGATTTAAAAACCAATGTCACCATTAGATAATTCTCGACCCGGAAAACCTATATACCGCACGCACTGTCGTTATGATCAGACCAGTATTGTGCGACTTATTTGCATGGCTAAATACTGAGTTCCGGTTCCAGTTCCGGTTCTGGCTCCGAAAGCACTGGATCCAAAAACCAATGTCAACTATGAATTTCTCTACTTTTCAAAACCCCCGGTACTGGCGGCAGATTCTCTGTCCGATGCATCCCTGAGTTTTGAACTTAACATTTTGCCGGAAAAAGAAAAAAAGAAAGAAAGAAAGAAAGAAAGAATAAGAACGTTTTTGGACTTTTTGACAGGTGTTGGGTACCGTAACTCCACGGATGCCGATACCGATCAACGTCAAATTTTGAACGCAGATGCAGGGCGGCCCAAGGCACCTTGCGGTTAAAGATTGAAACCATCGGTGCTTTGTTGTGGAATTACTGGCCAGTGAAAATTTTTTCTGCCGGCAGTAACTCCTGACAACCACAGAGGGGACTTGAGTTATCCCTGCGAACAGTGCCCCGATTCGGGTTGGAAGGGCGCATTTTCCGTTAAGAGCTCGCGGGGCTAAGGATGAACTCTGGTGCTAGTTTTATTTATGAATAAAGCGCATAAACCGGATACGAGAGACGAGCAAGCCGACCTCAGGACTAAGTTTGACACCGATGCAAGACTTTGAAGTCACTACCGAAAAAAGAAGCCCGATTGATTAAAGATGGATTGCGGATTGCGTTTTACGTTTGCTGGGCATTCACACAGTTTAATTTGGTGTGGTTTGTTTGTGGTATGGTGGCCACTCGAGCTTAAAACTGACAATCTCACCCTGCAGGTTGATCGAACAAAAAACTTTAACCAAATCCAAGCAATCCAAATCGAACCAAATATTATCCTTTGCCTTCGCGCTGCCCGTTCGCAGTCTGACGAACAGTCGAATGTAGAAATCAACACTGATTGACAGCAATGGTTCAATATATCGATTGTAGCGATTGGCGTGCGAATCGATGCTTTGCAGCACAATTCGTAGACCCTGAAAATAAAGGGGGAATTTGAATTTTTCAGAAATGACTGAAAGCAGCTTGTAGACAGACAATCGCACTTCACTTTGCGGAATTTTCCCTCCTGGCATCCCACAGCTATTGGTTGCACAATGACTTTATAAGAATTGGTCAAATTTTTTTCCTGAATCGTAAAGAGGGAAAGTGACGGGGCAATGACGTTGCGTTGCGTGATCGCACACAAAGCATGTAGTAAAGAGACGTTTCAGACCTGCGGCAACGTGGTTGATCTGCTGGATTACTTTCAGCTGAAAATGTTTTGTGAGAATCACAAATAGCACAGTGGTTAAGAGTGACTGAACGTGAAAATCAGGACAGATTTGATGAATTCTTATAGGCAAACTACGCCAACACGAGCCCGATTTCGGAGGTGGTGAACTTGCAAAACGCAAAGAAAGAGAAAATCATCATGCTCCATGTTGTATGCCACAACGTGTAACGTTTCCCAAATCAGCAGCCACGTCACGAATGTTTCACCACTTTGCCAGCTCCGAAATCGGGCTCGTGTTGGCGTAGTTTTGCTTTGGTCATTGTGCGACCAACACAAGAATGTTTCAAGACTATAGTATAGAATAAGAAGAAGTATAATTTACAGTTTCTGATGTGATCGTGAGCCTAAAATAAACTCGAACAAGGAAGAATATTGTTTTACAAAAAGTGAGCCATATTTTCACTTTACAAAAAATATTTGTCACAATAACCAAAATTCAAATAACTTTGCGCATTGTCGAAAATCATATATCAACTGACCCACCATTTCATGGCAATACCCGCCCCTGACAGGTATCGAGTTGTACCGGGCATAACACGCTTCGGGCATATGCGCACCACAAATGGTCGCCACGTCTGTGCACGTCACCATGAGAATACCTGAAATAGAAAGTAAGAGGAAAGAGAACAAAAAAGAAAATTAAGAGAAAATTAACAATCATCCTCCACCGCTTGGACGGCGCAATCGAGAAAATTGGCCGGCGAGCCAAACGGATCCAAATCAATAGCATGAAATTGACGACCAAACTTGCGACTCGAAAACATCACTTCGCTGAAAAAATACTTCATTTTCTCTTCCAAACCATTGAAAAACAAAAAGAAGAGAAATCTCGCCACCAACTTGGCATCGGCCATGCTGGTTTGCACCAAACGTTCAACTTTGTTGTGCTCAACATTCAGTTTGATCATTTCAACAGCTTGATCCGAGAAATCATTGGCAACAATTGAATCGATGTGATCGATCTCTTTGGCAAATCGAATCGCTCGCAGCCCGCTCGCTGACAGAGCATCAAGAATACGAAGACCGGACTGAAGTTGATTGAATGTAAATCAGGGAATTCTTTTTCAGAATTATTCAAATGCAAATTTCGCCTATATGACAATTTTTGGGTGCAAACTAACAGGCTGCGGACACATTTTGGACTTTTCATTTCAAAATGTCTAAGTTCTAGGTGCAATCAGCACCAAACCTCTAAAAATCATTTAAGAGCAAAACGACCGCGAGCAATTTGTGACTTTTCACTTGTACATCTGCAAAAAACCGTTCACGATGAAATAATCAAATTTCTTCATCCAAATTTGCAAGTATGGCTCTATCCGTCTTGATTTTTTGCTCGGAAATCAACCGTTCTCTTCAGAAAAATTATATATTATAAAATAAAAACCGTGGCGTGGCGCTCGGAAAACACATGATCGGTTGATCGACAAAACGAACCAATATTACGCCAACTAACCAGCATCTGTCGTTTCCGCTTTCCGCTATTGGCGCCGCCGTCAGACGGACAACTTTCTGCGGCAGCCGAGCCAGCAGCATTCTGATGCGGCACTCGTTCACGAGCTCGGCACAGTCGCTCTTGGTACGCATTGCTCAGCCAGCGAAGCACCGTGATCCTGTGAGAAGCGGTAGTAACAGTTCCAGAAATTATAATGTGAGGCTTCTTGAAATAACCGACACACAGCGAAACACACGAATGCAGCCCCCAAAATGGGGTCAGCGAAAAAATAGAGCCCCTCCCTCAGTGTAGTGGCGGGAACACCCATGTGTGCGTGTTAAGTTTGATGCGGGGTTGGGACCGGCCGGAGACGTAAGAGGTATGATCTTGGTTACCAGAAGCACCGTTTTTAGCGCACAATTTCGGCACAAAAAAAACAGACAAAAATGACTGCATTTCCCCACATTTTCACCGAAAATGGCCTAAGAATGCTCATTGTGGCGCGAGCTTTGAGAAACTGAGGTCGAAAAAACGCCGATTTTGCCTTTGAAATTCCCTCATTTACAGTTAAAGTCGGGCTAGCTGCCTCGCCCCAAGCACCGACGAGTTTTTGGGGTCGGTCGACCCGGCCCGACTTGGAAGAATGGAGAAAGCCTGAATTCTACCTCTGCCATCAAGCCACCCAGACGGTAAGACCAGTGGTGTCGTTGAGAAATCGAAATTTTCCCATACCCAGCCCAATTTTCGGGAAATTTCCCATACATGCCCCCAAAAATGAAAAATTTCCCACACCAGGGGGGTTTCTCCAAAAACTCAAAAATTTCCCATACCCGAGGGTGGGGGTTTTGAAACAATGACCCCAAAAATCTTCTAAATGTGCCAAAAATTGGTCTAAAAAGTGCTTAAAACAGAGTTTTCTTGCGGCAGCAAGCGATTTTTGACATTTTTTGACGAAAAATGGTGAATTTTGGTACTTCTCGGGGTCAAAAAGTCATTTCTTAGGGGTGCTTGTTCCAAAAGTGAAAAATTTCCCATACCCCATACCCCCGGCCGATTTCCCATACCCCATACCAGGGGGTAACCCCCCCCGCCCCCCACCGACACCACTGGGTAAGACTGCAGTGGGGCCTGTGGCAATGCGCATCATCACAAAAGGTCCAGCGAAAATTGTCGAAAAACATAGTCGAATTTTTAAAAAAATTAATAAAATCTATCCCAAACAAGCTCACGTCAGATCACGGTTGAATTCCTGCGCCGGATTGTAGAACGCGGTGCCGCTGGTGCCGAAGATTTCAGCAGCGCCTTCGCGAATTACCGTCAATTTGGATTTGTCTGGCAGATTTGCAGCCGGCTGAGACGAAGAGGACGCGATAGAAGTCATGTTTAATTTTGCAGTTGCAGCGATGCGTTTGATCGCTGTCGCTCGGTAAGTTGCGGATCGCAGAAAAAAGGTGCCAAATCGTAACTCCACGATGAGAAAAGTTTCGGCGATGCGGTGGGTTGAGGAAATTGTGACAATTACCAAGAGTCGGCGCTGCGCTCCAGATCGACAGCCGAAATGAAATGCTGAAAATCACCACGACCTTGACCAGTGTGTACTTCCTAGTCCGGAGGGGGAAGAGGCGGTACCCCCTTTTTCGGAGGCGGACTTTTCGCCGACCGGGCCGGGCCGGGTCGACTTTTCCCGGCCCGTTTCCGATCTCTGGTAGGTAGGTCGCCGCCCGGCGGCTGGTACAGTAAGTTGCAATTTTTGGCTCAAAATGGTATAAAATCGGTATTTTTCACTCCAAATAGGCAAAAAATCGCGCGCTACGCTCGAAATTAGCGTGTCAGAGTGCATTTTCATCAATATTTCGACCCAAAAAATTTTCTTCCCCCCCTAGCTCGGCCGGTACAGTAGGTAGGTTGCCGCCCCACATTTTTGGTGGTACAGTACGTTGCCGCCCCGCGTGGGTAGCCACACCACTGGTAACTTCCCCTATACAGTAGTGTATTAAGGCTTGATAGTGGTGCACAGGTACATTTATGCACGTTTGTTGTTCGTTCAGAGCACATAATACGCCTCTTATTGACGAATAGACACGAACAAATGCGATTACAAGCGGAAAAACATCGTTTCAAACCAGTGTAGTACTTGGTCAGGGTCAGTGGTGTGGCTACCCAGGCGGGGCGGCAACCTACTGTACCACCAAAAATGCGGGGCGGCAACCTACCTACTGTACCGGCCGAGCTAGGGGGGGGAACAAAATTCTTCAGGTCGAAATATTGATGAAAATGTACCCTAAGACGCTAATTCGCGCATAGCGCGCGATTTTTCGCCTATTTGGAGTGAAAAATACCGATTTTATACCATTTTGAGCCAAAAATCGCAACTTACTGTACCAGCCGCCGGGCGGCGACCTACCTACTGTATGTACCACGGTGGCGCGTCAACCAACCTACCAACTGTACCTTGGGGGGGCCCCCCCACCCCCCCCCCCCCCTGCTACACCATTGGTCTGGGTGTTGACGATAGATAGATAGATTCGGACCCGAAATGTGTTGACGATAGATAGTGCCTATTTGGGACAAAAATACCGATTTTGAGCCATTTTGAGGCAAAAAATACCCATTTTGGGGTCGAGGTCGAAATGTGTTGACGATAGATAGATTGTTCCAGAATTTGTTGACGATAGACAGATGAAATCAAAAAGTGTTGAAGATAGATAGATGAATTTGGGGGGACCCCACCCTCCACCCCCCAAAGTACTACCCTGTTTCAAACCCCTTTTTAGAGGTTTTTGGGGGGTATTTCTGGGAACAATTTTTCAGGTTCGGCCGGGCAGTGTAGTTCCTGGGGGGAGAGGGGGACCCCCCTAAGGTACACTAATTTCCCCGACCAAGGTACACTAGTACACAAATTTCCCCTCCGGGTACGCTAATTTCCCCAATTTTTGCCTAAAATGGCCATTTTTAGGCCTAAAATGGGCATTTTTAGGCCTAAAATGTGTGATTTTTAGTAGGCATGGGGGCAATACCAATTTTTTTGACCCAAGCCAATACCCAATACCAGGGCCCACCCGCCACCCCCAATACCTCAAATGGGACCCAACCAATGGTGTAGCTGGGGGGGGGGTGGGGGGTCCCCCCCTGGGTACAGTAGGTAGGTTGCCGCCCCCCTCCCCTGGTACAGTAGGTAGGTTGCCGCCCCACCTAACTTTTCACCCAAAACATTCATTTTTGACTTAAAATTGCATAAAATTAGCATATTTGCCTGCAAATAGGCGAAAAATCGCGCGCTGCGCGCGAAATTAGTGTTTTAGGCCACATTTTCTTCAGTATTTAGACATAAAAAATTTCGGTTTCCAGATGACCCCCCCCCTAGCTCGGCTGGTACAGTAGGTAGGTTGCCGCCCCGCCTGGGTAGCTACACCACTGGACCCAACCAGTGTAGTTCCTGGGGGGGAGGCAGTGCTGTGGCTACTTTTGCGGGGGGGGTTGGTTAAATAGGTGGAAAAAATCGGGGGGGGTAGGGGGGTAGTGTACCTGGGATTTTGGGGGGGAATCCGGTTTGGGGGGGGGAGGGGGAAGATTTTTCGGGGCGGGTAGGGTACAACACAAGTTTTTTCGCGTGCCTGTTTTTATGTACTAAAAAGTACATATATCGCGCGCAGCGCGAAATTTTTTGCACTTTTTAGGGTTTTCGGTCGAAATTTGGGCATTTTTGACCGAAAAATGGGCATTTTGGGGGTAAAAATCGGGGCGGGTATGGTACCAGGGCGGGGCGGGTAGGGGGGTAGGGTACCAGAGCGGGGCGGGTAGGGGGTAGCGTACCAGGCCGGGGCGGGTAGGGTACCATTGGGGGACCCCCCACCCCCCAGCCCCCGCACTGGGGGGAGGGGGGCCCCCTAAGGTACACTAACCGCCGCGACCAAGCTACACCAGTACACTAACCGCCGCGCCAGGTACACTAACCGCCTCAATTTTTGCCTGAAATAGGCATTTTTAGGCCTAAAATAGGCATTTTTAGGCCTAAAATGGGTGATTGTCAAAAGTCGCCAAAATACCCTTTTTATGGAGAATTTTTTCCAAAAAGGGCAAAAAATCGGTCAAATTTTCCACCTCAAAAAGTGACTTTTTCCTGGATTTGGGTCTTCCCCCCTTCCCCCCCAGGGAGTAGGCCTGGGCACAGTGTAGTGGCTGGGGGGATGGGGGGATTCCCCCCTAAGGAGTAGGTACCTTGCAACCACCCCTTGGGGGGATGGGGGGGAAGGGTAGGTACCTTGCAACCACCCCGGAGGGTACCTTGCAACCATCAATTTATGGTTTTTATAGGCAAAATGGGTGTTTTTCGACCTCAAAACCCCAAAAATCGCGCGCTCCGCGCGCAAACCTCCATATAATAGCTATTTTGGGCAAATTTTCGGCCAAAATGCAAAAAAGTACCATTTTATCGGCCAATTTTGCAGAAAAAAGCATGCAAAAAACACCCTTTTTTCGGACCCCAGGGGTACCTTGCAACCTTCTGGAGGCTGGGTAGGGGGTACCTTGCAACCATCTGGATCCATCCCCCCCAAGGGTACCTTGGTGGCCGTCGAAAATCCCGAAAAAAAATCCCGAAAAAAAAAATCCCGAAACGAAAAACCCCGAAAAAAAAATCCCGAAAAGCAAAAATCCCGAAAAAATCCCGAAAAATAAAAAGGTGTAGAAATGGACCAAATTTTTTTGTCAGAAGTTGGCATTCATGTAGTTGGTGCTCAGGCTTGCATTCAGGATTAGGCTTAGGCTTAGGCTGCCAGCCAGGAAGACCTGTTCATACGAAGGAAACATCAATAAAAACACACATGCTCAGGGTTTCTTTCAGGCTTAGGCTTAGGCTTAGGCTGCCAGCCAGGAAGACCTGTCCACGTAACGGAACTATCCACAAAAATACAACGTCCAGGCCTTCGTTTAGGGTTAGGCTTAGGCTTAGGCCGCCAGCCAGGAAGACATGACCGAACGAGAATTTCAATATCTTGAGCCCCAACTGATCCATTGCCCAAATTATGGACTCCAACTACATGAATACCCCTTAATGCACCTTAAACTTTGTATTTTTCCTCAATTTCATTTTTCGGGATTTTTGCTTTTCGGGATTTTTTTTTCGGGATTTTTATTTTTCGGGATTTTTCTTTCGGGATTTTTTTTTCGGGATTTTTTTTTTCGGGATTTTCGACCCCACCCGGTACCTTGCAACCATCTGCCTGCCACTACACTGCCTGGGCACAATACCACTTTTGACACCCAATACCAATACCCAATACCAATACCGGCCCTGTACCAATACCAGTGTAGTGGCAGGCAAATGGTTGCAAGGTACCCTTGGGGGGGATGGATCCAGATGGTTGCAAGGTACCCCCTACCCGGCCTCCGGGAGGTTGCAAGGTACCCCTGAGGTCCGAAAAAAGGGTGTTTTTTGCATGCATTATACTGCAAATTTGGCCGAAAAATTGGTACTTTTTTGCATTTTGGCCGAAAATTTGCCTAAAATACCTATTATATGGAGGTTTGCGCGCGGAGCGCGCGATTTTTGGGGTTTTGAGGTCGAAAAACACCCATTTTTGCCTATTAAAACCATAAATTGATGGTTGCAAGGTACCCTCCGGGGTGGTTGCAAGGTACCTACCCTTCCCCCCATCCCCCCCAAGGGGTGGTTGCAAGGTACCTACTCCTTAGGGGGCCCGGAAAAGTACGTTTTTATTTTTCCGGAAATTTTTCCAAGTGGCAACTTTTGGAAAAAAACCGTTTTTTTTTTCCAATAATTTCCGAAATATTTTCAAAGGGGACGAAAGGATGTTGTCAAAACCAATGTAAATCGGTGCTAAACAGTTCAAAATGAGCACTTTTTAATCTCCAAGTGCATTTTTAGCCTGTTTCATGCCATTTCCCGTCAAAATTTTCTCCAAAATAGGCGTTTTTGGACCATGGGTATCCTTAAGTACTGGCAAATATTTGGAAAAAAACGGTTTTTTTTCCGGAAAAAAACGGTTTTTTTTCCAAAAATATATTTTGCGGAAAAATACGCAAGTATATCAATACCCAATACCAAATCAATACTACTGCAGTGCCTGGTATTGGGTTTGGTATTGGGTTGGTATTGGGTTGGATTGGGTATTGGGTATTGGTCTTAGTATTGGGTTGGTATTGGGTTTTTGGTCTGGTATTGGATTGGTATTGGGTTCGGTATTGGTTTGGTATTGGGTTTTGAGTCAGGTATTAGGGTTGGTATTGGTTTGGTATTGGGTTTTCCTGGATTAGTATTGGGCATTGGTTTTGACCCAATACCTGGGCAAACCCAATACCAATACCAGGCCAGCTTCAATACCAATACCCAATACCCAATACCAGAATTAGACCCAATACCAATACCAAGCACTGGTATTGATTGGTATTGGGTGGTATTGGTATTGGGTATTGGGTATTGTGCCCACCCATACTAGGCCTGGGCACAATACCACTTTTGACACCCAATACCCAATACTATACTTGCGGGCCGTTTTTTTTCCGGAAAAAAAAAAACCGAAAAAAACCGTTTTTTTTCCGAGGCCCGGAAAAATACGTTTTTATTTTTCCGGAAATTTTTCCAAGTGGCAACTTTTGGAAAAAAACGGGTTTTTTTTCAAAAATTTCCGAAATATTTTCAAAGGTTGCGAAAGAACGTTGTCAAAACCAATGTAAATCGGCGCTAAACAGTTCAAAATGAGCACTTTTTAATCTCCAAGTGCATTTTTAGCCTGTTTCAGGACATTTCCTGACAAAATTTTCTCCAAAATATGCGTTTTTGGACCATGGGTATCCTTAAGTACTGGAAAAATATTTGGAAAAAAACGGTTTTTTTCCAAAAATATATTTTGCGGAAAAATACGCAAGTATACCCAATACCAATACCAAATTGGTGACCCAATACCAATACCGGGTGAGACCCAATACCAATACCCAATACCAGATCAATACTGCTAAAATGCCAAGTATTGGGTTTGGTATTGGGTTGGTATTGGTATTGAGTAGTGGGTATTGGGTTGGTATTGGTATTGGGTATTGGTCTTAGTATTGGTTTGGTATTGGGTTTTTGGTCTCGTATTGGGTTGGTATTGGGTTTGGTATTGGTTTGGTATTGGGTTTTGAGTCAGGTATTGGTTTGGTATTGGGTTTTTCTGGATTAGCATTGGGTATTGGTTTTGACCCAATACCTGGGCAAACCCAAAACCAATACCAATACCAGGTCAGCTTCAATACCAATACCCAATACCAGAATTAGACCCAATACCAATACCAAACACTGGTATTGGTATTGGTATTGGGTGGTATTGGTATTCGGTATTGTGCCCACCCATATTCAGAGGATCAGAGCACATAATACGCCTCTTATTGACCAATAGACACGAATAAATGCGATTACAAGCGAAAAAAACATCCTTTCAATCAAACCCCTTTTTAGGGGTTTTTGGGGATATTTTTGGGAACAATTTTTCAGGTTCGGGTCAGTGAATTAATAGAGGCCCCCCGGAATAGAGCCCCCAAATGGGGTCAGTGAGTTTGAGTTAATAGAGCCCCCCTTCTACCGTAAAAACCTAAATAGAAAGGGGGGCTCTATTAATTCACTGACCCCATTTTGGGGGGCTCTATTCCGGGGGGGGCCTCTATTAATTCACTGACCCGAACCTGAAAAATTGTTCCCAGAAATACCCTCCAAAAACCCCTAAAAAGGGGTTTGAAAGGATGTTTTTTCGCTTGTAATCGCATTTATTCGTGTCTATTCGTCAATAGGAGGCGTATTATGTGCTCTGAACGAACAACAAACGTGCATAAATGCACCTGTACACCACTAGGCCTGGGCACAATACCACTTTTGACACCCAATACCAATACCCAATACCAATACCGGCCCTGTACCAATACCCAATACCCAATACCAATACCAAATTGGTGACCCAATACCAATACCCAATACCAATACCGGGTGAGACCCAATACCAATACCAATACCCAATACCAGATCAATACCACTGAAGTGCCTGGTATTGGGTTTGGTATTGGGTTGGTATTGGTATTGAGTATTGGATATTGGGTTGGTATTGGTACTGGGTATTGGGTATTGGTCTTAGTATTGGTTTGGTATTGGGTTTTTGGTCTGGTATTAGGTTGGTATTGGGTTTGGTATTGGTTTGGTATTGGGCTTTGAGTCCGGTATTGGGTTTGGTATTGGTTTGGTATTGGGTTTTTCTGGATTAGTATTGGGTATTGGTTTTGACCCAATACCTGGGCAAACCCAATACCAATACCCAATACCAATACCACTAACACCACTATCAAGCAGGGTAGTACTTGGGGGGGGGGGGGGGGCCGCCCCGGGTCCCCCCCAAATTCATCTATCTATCGTCAACACTTTTTGATTTCATCTATCTATCGTCAACACTTATGGGCAAATCTATCTATCGTCAACAAATTCTGGGAACAATCTATCTATCGTCAACACATTTCGACCCCAAAATGGGCATTTTTGCCTCAAAATGGCTCAAAATCGGTATTTTTTGTCCCAAATAGGCAAAAAATCGCGCGCTACGCGCGGATTTAGTACATCTATACACATTTTCATTAATATTTACACAACGTGCTGCCGAAGCAAATTTTCAAAAATTTTACGGCGTACTATTTAATACTACGCCGGACCTATTGCAGGATATTCTTGCCGTAAATATAAAAATAAATTTTACCCACTATGATAATACACTGAGGTTCGGTTGCGTGACACTTCAATGCAATGCCACCTATTCCATAACATTCTGCCGTCGGCGTAGTATTCTGGAATAGATCACAACTTTCTTAGTTAAAGGCAATCTACGGGAGGTTGTCACTCAGCCCCCCGAACACCCCAACCCAACGTTAATCTGGATCTGCAAGGTCGAGACCAAACCGATTTTTTTTTTTATCTACCACACCGAGACCGAGACCAATATGTTTTGCGTGTTAGCGCCAACACCAACCAGCATTTCGAGAGGTGATCGACGCGCATGATGACAATTTCCAGCTTGTTGCCGCTAATACACGGGTCGATAAGCAGCGATCAGCATGGGTCTCGCAACGATCGCGATTACGGTGGGTTACGGTATTCGGGGGCTGAGTGACAACCTCCCGTAGACTGCCTTTACTTACAGAATAAAAAAATTTACGTTAAAAAAGCAGAACAGTCTGCCTCATCACAACTCTTCCTGGCTGGTGCCTAAGCCTAAGCCTAACCCCAAAGGAAGTGTAAGTGGTGGGCTAACCTTCATTTGGGCTTAGGCTTAGGATTAGGCACCAGCCAGGAAGAGTTGTGATGAAACAGACTGTTCTGGAACTAAATTTTAATATGCTAGACGGGACCCGTGCCTACGGCCCGGCTACAGCGCCGCGCCCGTGCCGTGCCCCCCCCCCCGAAGACCCGTTAGCATACCCAAAGCTACCCGTGAAAATTGACCCGTCCGCCCTTCCGAGGGAGGGGGCCACAGACACACAGACATACGTCTTCCTGATTTAGTAGTATAGATTCCAGAACAGTAAGCCGACGGCAGAGCATTCTGTAAGTAACTAAACTTCGGCAGAGTGTTCTGTAAGAAAGTTTTGACCTATTGCAGAATAGCATGCCGACGGCAGAATATACTGGAATAGAGGTCTGGGGTTTGTGGGTCGTATTGCATCAAAGTGTCACTGAACCGAGAACCCACATATGGCGCGCTGCCTCAGTTATGTAGGTGCTGGGCGCGCCAAAATAACGAATCTCGTGGATTTTTGAAATATTGGGATAAACATAGACTTATGTCAGTGTGTTAACGTATTACATGGTTACTTTGTGATATCAACTCATCTATCTACCGTAATCCACAACTTCATATTTTTTCAGAAAAATACCGGGTTTTGAAAAAATGATCGTCGCGTTCTCAGTCGTGTGCGAACCAATTGCGACAAGCTTGGTATCATTGTGCTGGAAATCGCCTGGGGCACACATATACATGGGCAGTTTTGACCAATTGCCCATTTTGAGAACGGTGACGTGTCTAACGGTTACGACGCTTTGGTGGTGGAAGGGCAAATCGACCTCCTGAGGCCATCTCGCGGTTAATAAGCATCTATACAATAATTTTGATTTGATTACATGCGCAAACGTCCAATGTATCATAATCCATCAAAAAACCCCCATGCAACTCGCATCGCTGAAATGATACGGAGCATACTTCAACGCATGCACGCGTTCTGCGCGCGCCCTCACAAGCAGGCCAGACAGGCAGGCGGGGGTTGGCTGCTGAGCCTGGCTGTGTGTATGACCGCGTGTGTTTGTAGCTTTTTGCTACTTTTGGTGATCTTTTACAGCTATAGCTGTAATAAAATTGGTTTCATTTTCTTGCAAGTAAAAACGATAGGGATCATTGAATTCATCAATGCGTGACTTTTGACGCCAATGTAAATCATTCTCCATGCGGGAAACTATACGTTGTCTGCAACAGCCTGGGCGGAGAATAATTGGAGGCTAAATCAACGTCCGAATTGCGTTGTTTACACATGTTTACTAATTTATGAGAGCAAACTATGTTCATTTGTGCGAGCAATGACTATCAAAGCCTGTGGAGTTGAGATGCCGACAAACAGATAGGAAGATGCTGAAATACAAAAACAAAACAACTTGTGGTGCAGAACTGTCACTCAAGGGCTAAATTGATAAATAGTACACCAGTGGGACTCTACAAACAACGCGTACGTATGCCAAAAAAGGGGGAACCAAAATTACCAAAGAAACCAAGATCGATCACCCACGGCTTATGCCAACTGTGCACACATGATTGGATTCGTGCTTGGTTGGACAAGGCAAATGAGCTGAGATCAGCAAAATAACTCTTTGATGCCAGCATGATTTGGACCGCAAGCCACTGCAAACGATGTATTCCCATTTGTAAGCGATTTCGTTTTGCAGCTTGATTTTTAATATGTTGCTCGTTTAACCGTCCCATTCTTGCACTTCTCCCTCCCAAAGCCCGCTGGAAATAAACGGAGAAGCTTTTGCGTGGCCTTGATTTTGAGCTCCTATTTTTATGAAATTCTTATGTTTACAAAATATTTCAGCCCGGAAAATTGGTGTAAAAGCACATAACTTATTCCTTCCTAATTTTTCATGAAAATATGCTGACGTGTAGCTGCTTAACTTAGATTTTAGTTTTTGAGAAATTCTAAAAGCTCGCTTATTGTTATGTTATTATAACACTGGGTGATATTTTCGAAACGGTGTAAAGGTCAGTTGGGTGTAAAGGTCGGTGGAAAGCTCGGTGTGAGAAAGTTCAGTGTAAGCTCGGTGTTAGGGCGCGGCCATGCAAACGCGGGCGCGGGTCGCGGGTCAGAAAAATATTCTATGTTTTAGACCCGCTCCGCGTTTGCATGGCCGCACTTGCGGGCGCGGGTCGCGGGTCAGAAAAATATTCTTATGCCCCAGCCCCGCGCCCGCGTTTGCATGGCCGCACTTGCGGGCGCGGGTCGCGGGTCAGAAAAATATTCTATGTCCCAGACCCGCGCCCGCGTTTGCATGGCCGCACTTGCGGGCGCGGGTCGCGGGTCGCTCGAAACATTTCTTTGGCTGGGCTTGTAGCGCGCGAAAACCACAGTTTTAAAGCAGACGAACTGTTCAGTCTAGTCGCCACAATAAATTCTGTTCTTTAGTGCAGTGCATTATGCCGGCTGTTGGCTAGAGAGTGATGTTTAAGCCTTCCCTGTTGCCTGCCACCAATATCATGAAACATTCCCACGTGCGCGTGTTTTGCTGTGATACGTGTCAGTCGGGCTGTGGTTGGTTTGTGAGCTGGCATATTTACGTGGCTGTTGGAGATAACGTGTTGTTTAGTGAACGTCGTGACCTTGAATGTTTCAAGGTCTGCTTGTCGCGCTGGAACAATTCGTTGAAATTCGAAATCTAAAGAAAAGCGAAATTCCATAGTTAGTGGTGTTGCACGTTTCATGCGAAACATTCATTCGCCTTGACACCTTTTTGATCAAGCAGTTTGCCTGAATGCGCAGGTATAAATTGGGCTGGTCCGCCGCACACTTTGTTCCCGGATGTTCTTCTTAAAGTGCATCTCCTGGTCGCATGCTGCAGATTGGGTTCTTGGTGCGTGAGAGTTTAATAACGCCCTGAACAATATTCAAATGCGTGCAAAGTTTGAAGGCGGTTTGAAATGCGAAAGGCCCCCTTTAAAACTCTACAGTTTTCGCGCGCTACAAGCCCAGCCAAAGAAATGTTTCGACTGACCCGCGACCCGCGCCCGCAAGTGCGGCCATGCAAACGCGGGCGCGGGTCTGGGACATAGAATATTTTTCTGACCCGCGACCCGCGCCCGCAAGTGCGGCCATGCAAACGCGGGCGCGGGTCTGGGACATAGAATATTTTTCTGACCCGCGACCCGCGCCCGCAAGTGCGGCCATGCAAACGCGGAGCGGGTCTAAAACATAGAATATTTTTCTGACCCGCGACCCGCGCCCGCGTTTGCATGGCCGCGCCCTAAGCTTGAAACATTGCACGCTGAGCAAGCAGCAGACGCGCGTTTCTAAACGGAAGGTCAACTTTGATGGTTTGCTGTGCAAGCGTAAAGCGTTTGTTTGCAATCTGGTTAATTTAAGCTGGTTGCACAGACGTTTTAAAGGAATATTTGTAAGTTACCTAACATTTCGCCGCAAGACTGTTGAGAAATTGAACATTCATTGACGGCGGTGCCAAAAATTTTGACGTCGCTAACTGATCGCAGCACGAAATCAAAACGGCTCCATAAAAGGTCACGAAACTTATAAATATCGTTTAGAAACGCTTGTGCAACCAGCTTAAATTGACCACATTGCGGACAAACGATTTACGCTTGCACAGCAAACTGTCAAAGTTGACCTTTCGTTTAGAAA
The DNA here is from genome assembly GCA_030248065.1 of Rhynchonema sp. JSB1_4. Classification (NCBI taxonomy): domain Eukaryota; kingdom Metazoa; phylum Nematoda; class Chromadorea; order Monhysterida; family Xyalidae; genus Rhynchonema; species Rhynchonema sp. JSB1_4. The sequence goes on from JASAMV010004164.1 coordinate 16,832, forward strand.
CGCGCGTCTGCTGCTTGCTCAGCGTGCAATGTTTCGGCTTACGCCGAGCTTACACTGAACTTTCTCACACCGAGCTTTCCACCGACCTTTACACCCAACTGACCTTTACACCGTTTCGAAAATATCACCCACTGTTTTTCTTTCGGTTTTTACTGAGCTGGCTCCCCATGAGGTCATTGTGAACAGGGCCTTATTCATTGACAATGAATAAGCAAACAAATGAATAATCAATCATTTCAGTTCAAAATAGATGTCGTAACTCTTCATCAGCTGCAACAGCTGGCGAAAGGGACTCTGCACCGACCAAAACGCGTTTCAAGACTTCAAGTCAAGCAAAAGAATCACACTCCGTTCCACAACTGTGCAGTGTTGGGCTGCTCATCAAGAGCACCAATGTACCCCAGTCATCGTGTTACCGTTAGTCATGAGCTCAAATATGACCACATCCATAGATGCAAAACTGAGATATTTGTACTTCTGCCAACAGTATGGCAGCATTGCAGGCAGCCATTCCCATGGTCTGAATATGAAATTTGTGACTCGCAGCGGAATTATCACGCACGTGCGTAGCAATACAGATGCCACTTCTGCAAGAGGGATAAACCATTTTCCAATTTGTCATGTTCCGATCACACCGATTCCGAATACAAGATTATCGTCCCATGTGAGCTCGTCGACGCCAACAAGTTGCTGCTGTCATGATTGCACATCGAATTGGGCAGAGGCGACTATTCGATCAGAAATCCGCTCGTATGATGCATAGAATGTGCCCACACATTGTCGAATGGAACGACGGAACAGAATTTAGGTTCGGCGTGTTTCATGAAACGGTTTTGTGTCGCAATGCTTGGAGAACCATGCTTGATTCTCTAAACCAGGTAAATATGAGGATCATCAAATGGGGCGGTATGCATGCGAAGCTTTGTCCACAACGATACATGGGTGGCCGGTGTTCTGCAAATGTTCACGCTTGTGCAAAGTCATTCGATCTTCAGTTTGCCTGTGGCCTGTCAAAGGTATTGGTCGCACAATGACCATATAAGAATTCATCAAAATCAATCCTGATTTTCACGTTCAGTCACTCTTAACTACTGTGCTATTTGTGATTCTCACAAAACATTTTCAGCTGAAAGTAATCTAGCAGATCAACCACGTTGCCGCAGGTCTGAAACATTCTCTTTACTACGTGTTTTGTGCGTGATCGCGCAACGCAACGTCATTGCCCCGTCACTTGCCTGCTTTGCGATTCAGGAAAAAAAATTGACCAATTCTTATAAAGTCATTGTGCGACCAATACCTACGGTCAATCAGATCTATCAAGTTCTAACGAGGTCTATCAGGTCTCACGTAACGCCGCAAGTGCCCAAAGGACACCACATCACCAGCGTACACGGTGGGTATAGTCCGTCCACCAGCTCATGGCACTTGTCTTGCTGCTGGCTGGCTTCTTCTCTTCCTCCACCTTCAAATGAAAAAGAAATTGGGTGTCCGATTTTGCAAAAAAAAGTTTAAAAAATAACAGAATTCGTCGAAAAAAATTATTTCGACCATATTTAATTGTGGAAAAGGTTTTTTGAAATTGATAAAGCAAGACGCACACGTTTTCAACACTGTGTTCGTTCACAGCATGAAAGAAATTTTTTCTTCAGTGTTTTCAACAAAAAAAATGCACTTTGCTTATTGAACTGAGTGTCGTTACAAGGCTGAAGTCCTGTTTGCGACTGATCTGTGTTTATCGGCACAACATACCATCGTTAATCCATGGATAAAGCACGTCAATTTCGTACAAATCATAATTTCGGAGAAAAAAATATTTTTCTCAGAACCCCAATTTCTCTGTCATTACAACGTGGAGGAAGGGAACACGCCAGCCAGCAGCATCTCAAAGTGCCATGAGCTGATGTGGACTATACTTGGAGTTCGAAGATCAACGAAAGCAAACCGTGCAGCACGTCAGTTATGAAGTTGCCAATGAACGACTTTTGAACGGACTGAGAGATGTGTGCTTGGTGATCTTCCGAAAATCATGAGCGAGAATCATGCTTTTTGTGACTGTTGTTATGCTGTTTGATCCTTACTATTTCGATTGTTCTTCACGAAATTGCTTGCACATACCGACGTTGTCGTGAAGCAGATTCTGTACAGCATGTAGGCATGTTTGTCGGCACCTCAACTCCACGGGCTTTTAAAAGTCATTGCGCGCACAAACAAATGAACATTCAGTTTGCTAATTTAGTAAACATGTGTAAAAAACGCAATTCCGATCTTGATTCAGCCTCCAATTCATTCTCCGCTCGGGTTGTTGTAGAGACACCGTATAGTTTTCCGCATGGAGAGTGATTTACATTGGCGTCAAAAGTCACGCATTGATGAATTCAATGATCCCTATCGTTTTTACTTGCAAGAAAATGAAACCAATTTTATTACAGCTAGCTGAAAGATCACCAAAAGTAGCAAAAAGCTACAAACACACGCGGGCATACACACAGCCAGGCTCAGCAGCCAACCCCCGCCTGCCTGTCTGGCCTGCTTGTGAGGGCGCGCGCAGAATGCGTGCATGCGTTGAAGTATGCTCCGTATCATTTCAGTGATGTGAGTTGCATGGGGGTTTTTTGATGGATTATAATACATTGGACGTTTGCGCATGTAACCAAATCAAAATTATTGTATAGATGCTTATTAACCGCGAGATGGCCTCAGGAGGTCGATTTGCCCTTCCACCACCAAAGCGTCGTAACCGTTAGACACGTCACCGTTCTCAAAACGGGCAATTGGTCAAAACTGCCCATGTATGTGCGTGCCCCAGGCGATTTCCAGCACAATGATACCAAGCTTGTCGCAATTGGTTCGCACACGACTGAGAACGCGACGATCATTTTTTCAAAACCCGGTATTTTTCTGAAAAAATATGAAATTGTGGATTACGGTAGATAGATGAGTTGATATCACAAAGTAACCATGTAATACGTTAACACACTGACATAAGTCTATGTTTATCCCAATATTTCAAAAATCCACGAGATTCGTTATTTTGGCGCAGCCCTCCCTGATGTACACTCCAATAATACAG